>JAKSZT010054399.1:10634337-10850065 GCA_026826555.1 Tolypeutes matacus
CTTCCTTCCTTCCTTCCTTCCTTCCTTCCTTCCTTCCTTCCTTCCTTTTCTTTTTTCTTTTAAAAATCTTCTTCCCTCCCTCCTCCCTTTTCTCACTCCCTCCCCTCTCAATTATTCCTTCCGTTCCTCCTTCCCTCCCTCCCTCCTTCCCTTCCTACCTTCCTTCAGTGAGGAAGTAGATGAGTGGCCTTGTTGATGGAAAGCTGTTTTTTTGGTTTGTTTTTTTTTCTTCGCCCATTTTCTCACTCTAGTAAATAACTGAATCCAGACCATCCCAACATGGGTCAAATACCTACAGCTTTCATAATGGGCATTTCCCTTAACAAGAAAACAAGTAAAATGTAGAAACCAGGGAAATCCCGAAAGCCCTGTGAGTTGATGGGACTTTTATTATTCATCAAAGAAGGCTTCCTTTTTCTTTGCTGCCTCAGGTTTTCCAATCCTGGGATAATGAGCTATAGGAAGTTGCAGGAGCCTAGGGGGTATGCCTTTCTTTCATAAAGTGGGAGAGAGGCTATTGCGGCCTTCAGTTATTCTCCGCTCAGTCACCTTAGGAAGGAATTCATGTGGGAAACGCTATCTCCAAATGGATTCTCTTAAGACTCTGCAAGCTGTGTCCCCTGGAAGTCTTCAGGTACCCTAAAGCCAGGGGGTGCCCAGAAGGACTTACTCCAAGTTACCTGGAGGAAGGAGAGGTTGTGAAGAGGGCAGGCATTTCTTATAAAAGGAGGGAAGCTCAGCCATGGTCATAACTCACTGTGTGTGAGAACTGGGGACAACACCTGGGGGACTCTGAGAATCCTCTTTGTGGGTTGTGTTCCCAGAGGCCACACACATTCCTCAAAAGCTCCCTGAAGGCAGTCTCTATGTCATCTTCTTCTTTCATGTTGTGCTGGGTGCCTAGCAGACCCATGGGGCACACGGCAACCAGACTTCTCTAGTTCATGAATGCAAAGGGCTTGCAGAGACCAAGAGAGGGCTTTTGGGTCACTTTCATGTGCATCTGGCAAAGAGAAAATCAAGCTATCAAAGATAGCTGACAGGGGACGGATATGGCTCAAATGGTTGGGAGTCTGTCTCCCACATGGAGGGACCCTGGTTCGATCCCCGGGACCTCCCGGTATTTAAAAAAAAAAAAAGGGGGAGCAGATGTAGCTCAGTGGCTGAGCGCCTGCTTCCCAAGTACGAGGTCCTGGGTTCGATCCTCGGTACCTCCTGAAAACAAAACAAACACAAAAACCAACTCTCATTGGGTAGTGGATGTAGCTCAGTGGTTGAGCACCTGCTTCCCATGTACGAGGTCCTGGGTTCAATCCCCAGTACCTCCTAAAAAAAATAAAATAAAACTGACAGTTCATCCTGGCTTTAGATAATAAGAAATAGATTCCAATCACAGCACTGGCTAACCCATTGCAGGGTCTAGCCACCTTCAGTACAAGAAATGCTTTCTTCCAGGTGACTTCAGTGCCTTGTACTCTTTCACTGTGGGCTGAGATGCATCGCTGGCAGTTCAGTTAAGTCTTCCTTCAACTGAAGGGAAAATCTGGATTGCTTTTCTATCTCATGCGGGTAGCATATTTTTGAAAGATGTTCTCATTTACTTTCTTCTCTTATTCCGAGCTGGGGAGAATTAGAGTTTACGAAAAAAAAGAATGTTAAAGCTACCTATCTACCTTTCCCAAATCTGTGACATCCATGAGCAAAGGCTGAGCATTCGTTATGTCCTAAGTTCTCCCCTCTGTCTCAGTGAGTGCTGGTTTGTACCCTAACATGGGTTCTTGCCTTCTTCCTTAGTCCTCAATGCCCGTGTTGATAGCTGGGCATGTGGCTGCCCACGATAAAAGCCACAAGTGACAGCAAAAGCGTCCTTTGCAGTTCACTGTGGCCAAAAAGATGTAAACAGAAATGTTGCATGGCAGCTTATGGCAGAGCTCCTGAAAAGATAGCAGGCGTGAGCTCTTTGTTTCTTCTTTGTCTCTCCCTGGGTTGGTTCCATGGGTTGGCAAGCTGGGAGGTTTCTTCTGCTGCTCTCTGCTGATATAGTGCCTGAGCAGTAGGATCTCAGATGGCGGCACTGTCATGGCAGGCAGTTGGACTCTCTGTCAGCTGGCATTCCTCAGTTCTTTCTGCATGGTGTCTCATTCTCCCAAAGGCTAGATGAGCTTTATCACAACATTGGGGTCTAGGGTTTTAAGAGGTGGAGTAGAAGCTTTGAGGCCCTTTGTGTTCTAGGCTCTGGAACTTGCATATCACTTCCACCAAAATTCTACTGGTCAAGCCTGGATTCAAGGGTGGAGAAATAGTTGCCATGTCTTGAAGGAAGGAGAGGCAGTGTCACATTGTGAAAGTGTGTAGTCAGGGAGTGATGATTCATTGGGGGCCCTTATTAAAACAATCTAACACACTTGTTGGCTGGAATATGGAAGTGATGGCTGGAGCACAGGCAGCTATTTTGGACAATCTGTGGAGGCCATGTGCTGAAAAGGTTGGGAGTGGCAAGATGGAAAAAGCCTGAGTGACTGACAATTCCTAATCAGCCCTAGGCTGTCCTCCTCCAGTGCGATTCTGCATGAGAGATAAATAAACTGTGTTGTTTAAACCACTGTCACTTTGAACCTTTTGTCACTTGTAGCCAAATCTGGTCCTAACTTACCTACTCTCTATCTCTTAAATTTCCAGCTCGACTAGAAAGACTTGGTTACCGCTGCAGAGAGTTCGCTGTGGTTTCAGGGATGGAGAACAAGGGAGGAAATCTAGCATTTTGGAGATGCCATCATAATGCATTGATGTTGTTTCCTGTTCCATTCGACAAGCCTGGTGAAAATAAAATGAGAAAGGTAAATAGGAGGGATGCTACTATAAGGCAGAAAAGGATCAGGGGTGTTAGGAGCCTGAAACACTGTCTGATCCCATGTTGGTCTCCATACTCTCAGCAAGGAGCCCAGGAACCACAGTGGCAGGTCTGGGAACATTCAAGCAAACTGGAACGACCTAAGTTGCCCATGGATAGACTTGTGGATGGGTGGTTCATTTGGATGTGGTCGAAAGTGGGCCTACTCCCTGATATAATGATAAGCTACATATCTTATGGTCCAGCTGGAAACCATTTTTAGATTCACATTAGGAATACATGATTTCGTGGGGGGGCTCTCTGAGCCCAGCTGTTTTGTATGTACATGAGGTTCGGTTTTAGAGATAAACAACAGCTTTCCTCCTCCCCATTTTCTCCTTCAAGTTTTATGGTTTGGTTTGGACTTTATTTATAACATGTCACATGTAGAAATTCAGCAGGGTACTATCCAGAGGCCCGGCAGCATCATATCATTTTACATATTCTCCACTTATAATTAGTTTAGGCTGTTCTAAGTTTGCATTTTTTTTCTATAATGATATAGTAGGCACAAAGTGTTAACTAGAAACAGAAATCATCCTCTCTACACTCATCCCACACTTACCCCACCCCACGTTACCCCCTCCCTGTCCCCGCTCCCCCGTAGTGCATCAATCCAAGGCTTATTTGCTCACCAGTGAAAAGCAGTTGAATCTAGAGACAGCCTCAGAGATCAAGGACCCTGAATACTTATCTCATCCCTCTCTCTCCTGCAAACGGAATGGTACACAAACAACCCCAGGCAGATAGAAGGCATCTATCTACTTCGAAAGAAGCTCCGCAGGCGCAGCTGGTTCGAGACCTTGCTTTGTTACCCATCTCTTTGTTTATAGGCCTCTGCCCTCGAATTTCCACTTGTGTGTGGTCTCTTTGGTCACCCAGACCTTGCCATTGACTTCAGAAGCCACGTCTTGCCTGTGTTTGAGCTGCCTTTAGTGCTCTATGATGAAGGTGCTGGAGAAGCCACATGCGGGAAAACCATGGCATACAACAGAATTAGTCTAGTGAAAGAAGAAAATATGCGTGTACATATAGGTGTATATATTTTTTTCTAGGGGTCTTGGCTTCAGGGGACAAATGTGCATATAGCTTGGTGCAAATTTGCATACTTGGTTCATAAACCTCTGCTTCCAAATAAAGTGACATGAAAATGATTCATATTTATCCCCTTTAGACCCATGTCATAGGCTATGTTACTCAGGTACTGATTTCCCCCGGTTTGTCTTCCAAGTCTTAGAATCTGTTCTGATTTTTAAGAAATGCTAATGAAAGATTGTCATGATTTGTTGTGAATCCCATCCCTGAAGGACATCAAGAGGCCTCTTATGAGCCTATAGCTTTTGTGAGGCATTGTTGGTAGAGGCAGGTCCTGGAAGCCATGCCACAGAGCCCTCTGGAAAGGATTGGTAAGTAAACTGGGTCTTTAATTGTATTTATATAAATGATAATATTATGTCTACAGTTGTATGAGAAAGTATTAGATCTAAAAAGTGTATTTGTATAATGAAAGGATTTTACCCAAAATACAAGAACCTGTAGTATGTTATTCTTAAATCTTAGTGATATTGGTCGCTTTTCACAAACAGTGTGATCAAAACCCACCAGCATAATTATGTGTGAACTTGGGTAAGTTCTGTTGCTTCCCTGAGCCTCAGTTTCCTCTTCTAGAAAGTGATAATAATCATGCCAATCTCAGTGTTTCCCACACCTGAGCTTTTCAGGCATTTTCTAATTTTTGTCATAGCCTCACATTACCTATACTATTATTTACTTCATTTTTCCCCCAGGGAATTTAATTACTTTTTAATTTAAATTGGCATTAGTCCTAAGCAAAAATATCTATGAAACTACAGGTTTGATGTATTCCTTTTTTTCTATGCACATTAAAATAAATACATAACTCTCAAAAAAAAAAAAAAAAAAAAAAAAAGCTTGTCTGGGTTCACTTGAAATTTTCTCAGATATCATGGGACTCTGAGAACTGTGACCAAAAATTAAATAACATGCACAAGAGTGCATGTTAGACAGATAGAGTCCAGCCATAGTAGGCGTAAATGGTAAATGGTAGCTGTATTAGAGAAGGCAAATTGCCTACAGAGACAGCAAATTGCCTACTTAAACAGTCTCCTTCCTTTATAGATCCAAAACACCGACTTTCATCTGGACACACAATTAAAGACTACATATCCCAGGACTCCATACACTCGATAGAACTATGTGACTATGTTTTGGATTGAGACAGCAACAAAATATGTGGTGAAATTTCCAGGAAGTCTCCTTACAAAAGACAGGTCATGCACCTCTGCCTTCCTCCATTCTGCCCATCCACACTTGGATGGTGGCAGCCATCTTGAATGTCTCCTAGGGACGGGAGAACTCAGACCCGGGAGGACGCTAAGACCTTGATACCTTTCTGGAACTGGCCTCAGTACCTCTGGACAACCTACTGCTGTATTTCTTTTACATAAGGGAGAAATAAATGTCTCTGTTCCGCCACTATCTTAGGGTTTTCTGTCGCTTGCAGCTGAACATAATCCTAATGGGCATAATGTTTTGAATACAGGTAGATGAAATTTAGGTCATGGGCTGGGGATGGTCGTTAAACTGATGGATAAATTTTATAAACTTTGTGTGTGGTTGATGCCATGTTGATAGCTTGAGAAGGCTATGGTGGAAGTATTTATACCACCACGGAAATAGACAAATGCTATATATCAGGGCTTTCCCCCCCGGATAACCAGTTATTGAACATTTACCAGCACACCACTGAAGAGATTAAAAGACCTGTTCTACAAAAGTTTAATCAGGTGGTGAGGTGGCCTGAGTGGAGGGAGGTGGAGGGCTGGGAAATGGTCGAACCTCTTCGTTTGCTCTAAGGCAGGGACGGGTCAGCCCAGGCTTCCTTATTGTCTAGTTCTGATCTTGAAGGGGGTGAAGCTTGAATGTTCCTTGGAGGTCGGCTGTGGAGAAGGCTCAACAAGAGCCTGCATGTCCCTTGCTTGAGGGATTAGGATTAGGAAAGAAAGAAAATTAGAATTCTGACTCTGCCATTAGGTGCTAAAAACACTGAGGTTCACATATATATGATTAGCCTATTAATCAGTTTTTCCTCTTCTTTTTAAAGATGGAAGCAGTTAACTGGGCAATAGATATACACTATTTAGAATTTACTGCTGTAACCATAATTAATCACACAGAAACATTATATGCTGTGCAACAATTAGGCATAAAGGTAAAGAGTTCACAAAGCTAACGAGTATAATTTTGCATAACCAAATCTTATCTTCAGATATTCTTTTTCTGACTTTTTTTTAATCAGGTAGTACCACATCGTAACTGTTAATGGTTTTCTTTGATATCCTTTCTGTGTAAACAACACTCAACACCATTTTACCTCATCCCGGGTCGACAGTTTCACAATTTATTTTATTTTTCAAAAGATTTTATTTTATTTATTTCTCCCTCCACCCCCACCCACCCAGTCCCACATTTTAGAAGACCATAGTTAATATACGTTCACGGGAAAGCAAAGACTTTGATATAGACAAGCTCAAGTTTAAATTCTGACGCCTCTCTGCTTATAGCTGCATAACCTCGAACAAGTTATTTAATTTCTGTACTCATTTGCTACGGCTGTGTAATAAATTATCCCAAACTTAGTGGCTTAAAATAAACAAAAATGCTTTATTCCTCATCACTCTTTGGGTCAGCTGGTCGATTCCTTTGTCTCCGCTCGGGTCCCTCATGTGGCTCCACTCAGCTGTAGCCCACAGAGTTCTGGTTTCCCTCCAGGACCTCTCTGTGTAGCTAGCTTGGGCTTCCTCACAGCATGGTGGCCTCAGACTTCCAAGAGGAAGAAAGCAGAAGTTGCCAGCCCACTTAAGACCTGGGCTCAGGAGTCTCAGAGTGTCACTTCTGCTATATTTTTTGATCAAAGCAACTTACAAGCTAACTTAGATTCAAAGGGAAGAGAAAGATTCCCTCCCCCCACCCCACCTTCCCCTATTCCCTTCAATCTGCTTTCTAGCTCTGCAAATCCACTATTTGTAGGTATCTCATAAAATATGTCATACATTATTTGTCCTTGTATGCTTTGCTTATTTCACTCAGCATAATGTTTTCAAGGTTCTTCCATGTCTCACAACTTCATTTTTTAAATTATGGCTAAATGAAATTCCACTGTGCATATGTAACACATTTTGTTTATACATTCTGTTGTTGATGGACACTTGGATTGTTTCCACATTTTGGTTCTTGAGAATAATGCTACTCTAAACATTGGTGTGCAAGTATCTGTCTGAGACCCTGTTTTTGCTTTCTTTGGGTACATACCAAGCAGTGGAATTGCTGGGTTGTATGGTAATTCTATATTTAACTTTTTGAACCACTGTATTGCTTTCCACAATGGTTGCACCAATTTGCATTCCCTACCAATAATACACTAGCGTTCCAATTTCTCTGCAACCTCTACATCTTTTTATATGCTTATTTGCCATCTATATATCTTCCTCGGAGAAATATCTACTCAAGTCTTTAGCCCATTTTCTAACTGGGCTGTTTGTCTTTTTGTTGTTACATTGTAAAAGTTCTTTATATATTCTGGGCATTAAGCCCTTATCCAATAAATGGTTCGTGACAATTTTCTCCCATTCTGTGTCTTGTCTTAGACTCCTTCTTTCAGTGGGGGACTCTGTGTGTGTGTAAGGGATGGGAGGAATTTTGGGTGGCCATATTTGCTGACAACCTCCCCAGTCTTGCTGAACCTCAATTTCTTCATTTGTAAAAAAGGGAAAATACCTCTTTTGCAAAGTCATTATGAAAACTCAGTGCAATAATGTATGAAAACTGCTGACATAGGCCTGGTTTGTAGCTGCTCAATAAATGTCAGTTCCCTCTTCTTTCCCCTTCCCTGCACTCTGCCCAAATGCATCCAACCACCTGGCTCCTGCCATGTGTACAGCCTTTCTTCTGCTACACACACACACACACACACACACAATCTTCACAGTTCTCAAGGGGGTGGGGTGTGATTTTTTCCCCCTGGACATTTGGCAATACTTGGAGACATTTTTGGTTGGCCTAAGGGGGTAAGACGGAGGTGCTACTGGAATCTGGTAGGTAAAGTCTGGGCATGCTGGCAAACATCCTACAGTGCATCTTCTCACAGCAAAGGGTTATCCAGCCCCAAACATCAAATGTGCCAAGACTGAGAAGACCTGCTGTAGGGCTAATGGGATTTCTGCTGGGGAAAGTGAAGCCATGCTGTCCATCCCTCAGCCCATCAAATGAGGGGTTTTCTGATGGCTCCAAAACTCCTTTAAAAAGATACATGTTTCCATACCCTAAATAGAGCTAGAAGCCGGTTCTGCAAATTTCCATAGAGAGGGCCTTTGCATGCGTATGCTATCAAGGTGGAAGGATGCTAAGGAGAAGAAATAACAAGAGCAAGAAGGGTTAGTGGTTCTTGAGTCCTAACTGTGTGTCTGGCTGTGAGGTGGCACTCCACTGGTGTCCTGGGATCACCTGCTCGGTGGCCAAGGTTCTCCAGCCCTACATGTCACACTTCATTTTAGGACTTTTTTTGTTTTAAGATTTATTTTATTTATTTATTTCTCCCCACTCCCTCGTTGTTGGCATTTGCTGTGTCTGCTTGTTGTGTGCTGGTCTTCTCATCAGGAGGCACTGGGAACTGAACTTGGACCTCCGATGTGGGAGGGAGGCGCCTAATCGCCTGAGCCACCTCCACTCCCTATACTTTGCTTTAATCATTAAATGTTAATTATTAAGCTTGGCCGCGCGTATGGGAACTCCCATTAATTCTTTTTTTTTTTTTTTTTTTTTTTTTTAAGATTTTATTTATTTATTCATTTATCCCCCCCTTGCTGCTTGTGCTCGCTGGGTCAGCTAACCACGCCGTGCGGGCGGGCTTGCCTTCACCAGGAGGCCTCGGGAACCGAACCCGGGGCCTCCCATATGGTAAACGGGAGCCCTACTGATTGAGCCACAGCTGCTTCCCCCAATTAATTCTTAAACTAACTTTCATCTCACTTCTTGATTCTGTTCCCTTCTCTCTGCCATATATTATCCCAACAGAGTCCTTTTTTCCCTGCCTGCAAAGATACTTGCATCCTTGAGTGAGCTGTTCCCATCGCTCACTTAGGATGGGGTAGGACTTACATCTCTTCTGATTCCTTTTTTAACAGCTTTTAAAATCCACTCATTTAAAGCAAACTATTCCATAGTGTTTAATAATGCTCACAGCGTTGTGCAGCGATCACCAGGATCAATTTTAAAACACTTCCATTTCCCCAAACCCCATTTCCTTCCAATGCTCCTGGCCTTAGGCAACCACTAATCTTTCTGTCTCTAAGATTTGCCTATTCTGGACATTTCATATAATAGGAATCAGACAACATTAACCTTTTGTGTCTGAGTTCTTTTACTCAGCATAATGGTTTTTAAGGTTCACCCATGTTTTTACATGTATCAAAACTTCATTCCTTTTCATGGCTGAATAATATTCCAATGCATGGATATGCCACATTGTGTTTATCCATTCATCAGTTCATGGACACTGGGTTGTTTCTACTTTTTGGCTATTATGAATAAGTTGCTGTGTGAACATATGTTCATTTCTCTTGGGGATCTACCTGAGGGTGTCATTGCTGGGTCATACAGTTTAACCTTTTGAGACTCTTTTCCAAAGTGGCCACACCATTTTACATTCTCACTCACAGGGTATATGAGGAGTCCAATTTCTCCATGTCCTCACCAACACTTGGTATTATCTGCCTTTTTTTTATATATATATATAGCCATCGTAGTTCATCTGGTTACTTCTTGCTCCATTTAAAAAATCTGCTTAATTCTTCTTCTTCTTTTTTAAATTAGAGCACTTGTAGGTTTATAGAAAAATCACCCAGAAAGTATAAAATTCCCATATAACCACTGCCCCCCTCCAGCAGTTTTCCTATTATTAACACTTTGCATTAGTATGGTACCTTTGTTACAATTGATGAAACATTATTGTAAGTCTACTATTTACTATAGTCCATCGCTTACGTTGGAGTTCACTCTTTGTGTTGTACAATTCTTTGTGTTTTGTTGTTGTTGCTTTTGTACTGGCAACATATACGCAATGGAAAATTTCCCATTGTAACCACTTTCAAGGATACAATTCAGTGGTGTTAATTACATTCAAAATGTTGTGCTACCACTACCACCATCCACTACTGAAATTTTTCCCAAACAGAAACTCATACCAATTATATCTGCTTAATTCTTAACCTCACTTGCATTTCACTGCTTGAGTCTGTTCCCTTCTTTCCGTCATATATTATCCCAACAGAGTCCTTTTTTCCTTGCCTACAAAGATACTTGTATGTATGAGTTTAACAGGGGTAGATGGGAAGAGATATCTCTGCACAGCACGGGAAACAAATAGTAATTTCTTAAAGGTTCCTCAGCCATTGTAGATATGGGGACTTTCTCAGCCACCTACTTTTCTCTTCAGCAGCTGAAGTTTCCTTTCCCACGTGGTCTCCTCCCTCTTTTGCTATTCATTTCTCAGCCCCCTCACCCTTGCTCTCAGGCTCGGCATTCTTCCCATTCTATTACGGGGAACAATCTAGCTCCCCCATCTCAACCTCACCCTCACCAGCCTTGCCCTGGATCTCTTTCCCCACGACAAAGCTATCCCACATATTGTTAAACCAGGTAGTCTCACCCAACTCCCTAAAATTTACCACTAGTAACAATCTGGTGGGAATTTCCCACCACTTTCAAGAATTTATATAAACCTGCAGACACATGTATAGCATAAACCATGCTGAGCATATTGTCCCGCTACTTCTCATTTTCACTTAACAATATATTATGGACATATTTCCACGTTGGCTTTCTTCTTTTTAATAGTGCTAGTAGTCCATGATTTGGATCTACCACAATATATTCACGCATTTCCCTAATGATGGACATTTAGGGTGTTCCCAAGTACTTTCTGTTGTTAGCAATGCTGTGGTGAAATCCTTTGACTGTATCTTTACCTACCAAGGCTGGAATTAGGGTGAGGCAAGCGAGGCACCTCAGACACAGCTAGAGCACTTGCATGACTCTGAGAGGGGTACTTCCTTCAATTTTGTGTTCTAGGTTCCTCTCTTGCTTCACCCTAGTCCCAGTCCTATTCCCTATTATACTTCAATTTCTCTTAGAAATATCTGGAATGCAGTAGATCCTTTTTTAATCAGTAGTTTATCCTTTTCCCACTGCAAAGAAACAGAACCTTAATAGGTATTAGATTTCCATGTATGCTTGGGTATCCAAAATTGGGTTCTCTATTTTGTTTCATTGATCCATTTATTTTTACTCTTAGAATGCTATTGTTTTGATTGTAACAACTTTATAGTAAGTTTTAATACATAGCAAGTCAAGATCCCATTACATACTAACTTTTTTCAAAAGCTGCTTGGCAATTGTTGAAAATTTACTCTTCCATATGAAGGTTAGAATCATTTTGACCGTTTCCAACAGCTTCTAAACTAACTTTGTAAAGGTCATGTGTCATCTCATTTCATCCTAACACCAACCAGATGAGGAAAGTTAGGCTTAGAGAAATAATGTCCCCCAATCAATAAGTTGCCTGACTCCCGAGCATGCTCTCAAACACCCTTAAATATGGTAGAAACAACGAGGAGTACACACATTGCAGACTCTTAGTGTGACAACCATGAAAATGTACCTCTGGGATCTCCAACTGGGTCCTAGTGGCAGCACTCCGAAATCCACTGCCAAGTTCCTGTGAGGCTGTGTTTCCCACAGGCTGCTGCTTCCAGTTGATGACTGGGCACATCTGGCATTCCACAGGGGCCCTGGTCTCCTGAAGGGGGTCCCAGGTCTCCTCATTAGTGCCACAAAGCTCCAGAGTTATTTGAGGGCTCAGCTCCCCTGAAGCTCAGGGCCCTGGTGGGGAGGACCTGGGACCCTGAGATGGGGACCAGGAACCAAGGGGTGCAAGCAGGCATGGTCTCACCATAACTCCTGGTGATTCCCTGGGGGATTTCAAGCACCCTGTCCCTGCTATGCAGCTCTCTATAGGGTGGGAGGGTCTGGTTTTCAAAGGGGCATTCTGGTGATGCTAAGATTACCATGAACATATATGTTACGGCTGCTGTCAGGAACTTCAGACCCCTTGTGTCTGGGGCCCAGCAGACGAGAGAGGAGTCACCCTTCTGGCAGAGGCTGGAGACCCTGATCAGCAGGATGAGATGGGGCTGCTGTTACACAAGGGGGCAGGGAGGGATCCATGCCTAGGCATCCACTTGGGGGCTTCTGGGGACCCCTGACCCACTCCCAGCAACCTGCCCTGAGAAAGGTAAGAGGACTTAGGTTCAGACCTGATAAGGCCTGGACCACCCTACCGGGTAAGCCACCAAGACCTGCCCAGGTGAATGGGGAGGTGAAGGGATTCAGACCAGAGAGTGGAGGAGGGAGAGGATGAGTGTGGTTGATTTCATATGTACCTCCATATAGATGTGTTTCCTAACCTTAATCCACTCCTGTGGGTGTGAACCCATTGTAAATAGACCTCTTGAAGATGTTATTTTTGGTTAAGGTGTGGCCCAGTTGAATGAGGATGGGTTTTAACCCATGTCCCTGGAGGCCTTATAGAGAGAAGAAACTAGAAGCCAGAAGTCCAAGAAGGCCACACAAGAAGCAGCCAGAAGTCAAGTGAAACCAGAAGAGTGATGAAAGGAGAGGATATCGCCATGTGACAGGAGGCAAGATGCAATCCAAGGAATACAGGGTTGCTGGCAGCCAGCACCAGAATGCTACAGACTCTGGGAGAAAGCAAGCCTTGCTGACGCCTTGATTTTGGAGTCAAAGCCATGAGCCAATAAAGTCCCATTGTTAACAAAACCCATGGTGTGGTATTTGTCATAGCAGCCTGGCAAACTGAGACAATGAGAGTACCAGCTGTGGCCCCAAGGCCAGTTGCAACTATGGGGCTGTGCTTTGTTCCACTAACGTTCTTCTTTTGTACCTCCTCTCAGGAAGAGAGACCCACAGGAATGACCAAGAGCTGAAACCGTGGAAGGGAGCAGATGCGTGGTGTGGGGTGGGCCTTGGGGTTGTAAAAATGTGCCTCTTGCATCTCTAACCACAGAGAGTGTCATCAAGCAGCCCAGCTATGGCTCCCAGCCAGCAACCAGCACAGCAGGGACACTGGGGCAGGTTGATCTGGGGAGACAGGCATCTTTGCCTTGAGGGATCTCCATCAGCGGGGCTGCAACTGCTCCACAGTCTCAGTTTCTCCTCAACCAACCTCCTTTCCTCCCTCTCTCCTCCTTCCAGGCCAGGCATCAACCCCATCCTGCTCTAACTCGCTCTCCATTTTCTTTCACATATGTTTTCCCTAAAAAAAAAAAATTTCTTGAGCTTCTAATCCCATCTTGACATCTGCTTCTTAGAAACCCTGGCCTGATGCGCTTCGTGAGTTTGGGCTCCCTCTGCCCACTGTTCACATTAGGAAATGAAAGTCCCCTTTATGGAATTCTATCTGAGCCATGGCTCCGATTTTCTACACCAGCCAAGATAAGAAGTACATTTGCAGGCAGGTTCTGTTTGTTCAAAGTGCATTTTGTAATTGATGTTGTGAAAAACATATCTTTCTAACTTTACTGGGAGACCTTGAATTTGCATCTATACCACCAGCACAAGGAGGTCAGAATATCACTGTGGCCTGTATGTTGTCTTGACTCTAATCCTGGCCCCTCCATCTCCTGGTAGAGCAATTTCCTCCTGGCACCACGTGAGGTGACCATAGCACCTCTCTCATATGCTGTGGAGGATCTGACCAGGAAATCCTGGAGGAGCAGAGTGCCAGCCTCACGGAAAATCCATGTGCTCAGATCATCACAATAAAGACCAACATTTGCAGAGGATTCACCGTGTGGTTATGGATTGAGCTGTGTCTCCCCACTGCCCCCAATGATAATGTTTAAATTCTTACCTCCTGACTTTTGAATGTGAACCTATTTGGAAATAGGATCTTTGAAGATGTTATTAGTTTAGATGAGGCAAAACTGGTGAATCCTAGTCCAATATGGCTGATGTCCTTATAAGGAGAGGAAAGTTGGAGACAGACAGAGAGAGAGGAAAGACAGCCATGGGACGGAGGCAGAGACTGAGTTATGCCACAAGCCAAGGAACGCCACGGCCTGCTGGCAAGCCACCGCCAGAACTCTACAGACTTCAGAGGATGCGTGGCCCTGCCCACACCTTCATTGCAGACTTCCAGCCTCCAGGACCAATTGACAATAGTTCCTGTTGATTTATTATTAAGTCATCCACTTTGTGGTTCTTTGTTACAGCAACCCTAGGAACTAAGACACATGAGTTTAGCACCATTAGGATGGAAGACACAGAGAGGATTAAGAAATGGTAAGCGACCTCTGGTCTCCCGTGGTCTAGCTCAGGGTTACCTTGAAGCAGGGTGATGTTCCCTCAGCTGAGTCTCTGAGTCCCTTGTATCTTTGGCCATCACTGCAGGGTCCTTTTAGGCTCCCTGTTCTTCACTCTCATGGCCCCCACAGGTTGATGAAGTGTAAGGGGCATGAGAGGGCAGATCCTCAGGTATAGTATCTCACCTCCCACTAGGTCTTCCTCCTTTTCGCCCCCTCTACTCACTAGCTGCCTTGCTCTTCCTGGAATGTGCTGGGCTCTTCAACCTAAAGAACTCCCTTTAGTACTTCTTGTATTTTTAACCTCCATTATTGTTTTTCATCCACATAAGTTCCATGTTCCTTTTCAAGCTTTCTAATTCTCCTTTTTGTTCATACATTGTCTTCTTTATGTCCTTTAGTTCCAGATCCATATTTAGTTTATTTCTACCCATCTTTTCCTTGAGTTCCTTGAATTGATTTAGGAGATTTTGCTGAAACTTTTTGAGTAGTTGTCCCACTGTCTATGTTCCCTCTGAAGTTTTCATTTGTTCCCTGAATGAGCCATTTCTTCCTGTTTCTTTGTATGGTTTGTGATCTTTTGAAATCGAGCGTTTGGTTATTTTGATGTTTGGTGTTAAATCTCTTCTTCAAAGTTAGGTCCAGTTGATATTGAAACTTTAGAACCCCAGAGTTTAACAATTCCAATCTTCTCAGGTCTTTCTGCACCTGCTTCTTGCCCTGGGCATGTGCAGTAACTTTTAAGATTGCCCTATTATGTGAGACAGTTTCCCTTCCAGGAGTGGGTTTCCTTTTTTCTGTTTCTCCTTTGGAGTCCTGGGCTGTTTTCTTTGCTTTTATGCACATTTTCCTCCCCAGCAGCTATGATTTGCTTAACTCCTCTCCTGCATTCTGGGCTGCCTTTTCACTCCAGCTTTCAGCCCTGGGTCTATCCTGCGTTACAGCAGTTGTTACTACTTTTTGGTGCATCTTTTCCGCCTCCAGTAACTTCCACGTTAAGAAATCCTTACCCACGAGGCCAGATGGAGACAGTGATCAAAATCACCCAACTTTTTCATTTAGGTGCACCAGTAATGAGGGACCGGGCTGGGAATGTGTACAGCTTGTCAATAGTTCTGCTGCGAGTTGCTCCAGTTTCTGGGGGACCACTTTATGTGTGTGCATGCTGACTGCTAGGGTCTAGGGTCCCATCGCCTGGATGTGCTGTCCTGGGTGGCTCTGTGATCAGCTCTGAGGAGCAATGTCCCTGTGTGTCTCTTAAAAGGCACAGGACCAAGCACAGAGGTCCAGGCTGACAGGTCTGTGCCACTCTCCTAGCTCTTTTATTTTCTTCTTTGATTTGGCATTTCTGGAGTCTTTCTCCAGTCTCTATTGTCCTTCAGAGTTCCAAGCAAATCGAATCTTCCCTTTCATTTGACTGTCTCTAATAATAAGGAAATCTTTGTTATGAGTGTGTGTGGGGGGGTGTGTATACATGAACTTGGTACTTTCTGCATTTTTCAAGTAAATCTTCAACTGCTGAAATAAAAAAAAATTTAAGTCACTTTCTCCATGACACCTTCTCTCCTCTCTTTACTCAAGACTCTTTTAATCTGCTGCACTTTCCAGCCTCATCAGCATTTATATGGCCCTTCTCTGATTTATTCTTTCCTTAGCATCTCATTGCTATCTAATGTCCTATAATATTTTACTTATTTATCTTTTTTATTATCTGACGCATAACTACTGAATGAATGAATGACCACACAATTTAACATCCTCACTATTCCCAAAGCTGGATAGCAGAGGTCAGTGAACATTTCTCCCAACACCGCATTTATCTTGCCACAGCTTCAAGTGCTTGCTCTGTCTGTGTAACCCTTTTTATCTGGGGAGCTCCAGGAGGGCAGTGTATAATAAGTGAATGAATGAATGAGTGAGCGAACTGGACTTCTGGGTTCATCCTATGCTGTGTTTGGATGGCTTGGGCAGGACTCTGAAGTCTTGTGCTTCTGATTCTGTTCCTCAATAGCTAATCTTTGAAAGATGGTAGCAGGTTTCCAGTTTGGAAGGCGATTGTTTTTAGCGATTGAGGTGGCAGATAACAAAGGCTGAGTTCAAAGTATAATGTCAGCGAGTGTGAGTCAGAACCAGCATACGAAATGCGTGTTCAATGGAGCAATCATCCAGCTCACCCAGTTAGGACAAGAAAGGAAAGAAATCCTGGACAACCTCACCCAGCCCAACACCACGCAGAGAAATAACACAGGAGGCTTCGAGTTGATGATTTAAGCAGCAGGACGTTTGTGCTGAGAAAATAGTCTTGGAAGTTTGAAGCTGGGAGCTGAGGCAAAGCTAAGGAGGAGGAAGAGGTCAGCTCATCTTCAGGGTACTGTCAGGCTTCAGAAAAGGACCGTTTTTCAGTCTTGTAGCCTTGGAGCTCTGGGGCCCAGGATGCTATTGGAGTAAGAAGTGGGAGCCCTCATTGAAGGAGATGTTTGTGAAGGTTCTCAGGAAGAAGCAAGCCCTGACCAGGGCTGAGCTTCCCTCCACGTAAGGGAGGTAACTCAGAGGCTGGTGTGGATAAAGAACAAGACAATGAACCCTAGAAAACTGTAAGGCAATGGAAAAATATGCATTAACAAAGGAATTGTGGGGTTTGAGCGATAACGCCAGGGCTGGCTCTATGCCGGGCAGGAATTCTTTTCCGTTCTTTCAGAGGCTCCTCCTTCTCCCCTTCCAAAGAATGGGGTTGGTTCAGCTGTTACTGAACAGCTTTGCTTTGTCTAGAGGTTTCAACTAATGGCGGCTGACTGACACATTTATTTTCTGAAGTCAGAGTTTGACAAGTTTGCTGTGTTAGCTTTCAGTGAGACCCTACACTTCCAAGGTTTTCCTGAAATTTCTGCTACATTAAACCCTTATGTGTTTTTCAATTAAACTCCTTAAAAAAAAAAAAAGAGTTTATTTTCAGATTTAAAAATAAACAAATAAACATGTTACTGTTTAGATGATATTTTTAGATGGAATGATTTAAGGGGTGTCTTAGTTTGCCAGGGCTGCTAAAACTAAATTCCACAGACTGATTGGCTTAAACAGCAGGAATTTATTGGCTCACAGTTTGGAGGATGGAAGTCCAAAATCAAGGTATCAACAAGACATGCCTTCTCTGATGTCTCTAGTGTTCTAGTGCTGGCTTACTAGCAATCATCAACGTCTGCCTCCATGACGTGGCCATCTATCTCTTTCTTTCACCTCTTGTGGCTTGTACCTCTGTGTCCAAATTTCCTCTGCTTCTGAGGACTTCAGTCATATTGGACTGAGACCCTGATTCATTTTGGCTCCATCTTAATAGGATGTTTGAAGAATCCTATTTACAAATGAGTTTATGCCCATGAGAATAGGGGTTAGGACTTCACCATGCCTTGTGGTGGGCATGATGCAATTCCCAACAAGGGTCATAGAAATGAGTTAGAAATTCATTCATTCATTTATTCATTCATTGTATTGAGTGGGTATTAGGTAAATTATCCAGAGATGTACAAAGCCATTATTCTGCCTTCAAGGAAGAAGATGTTGAAGGAGCAGCCAAATAATAATACTCTTCAAAGATTCTTCCAAAAACTATGTATTTGATGAGACCTGCACTATTCAATAGGCGGGCACTAGTCACATGAGGCTCTTGAAAACTTGAAATGTGACCAGTCCAAATTGATATGCGCTTTCATTTTAACAAACATACTGTATTATGAAGATGCAATACGAAAAAGAATGCAACATCTCTTGACAAATTTTACATAATGAGCACGTTTGATAATATTTTGGTTACACAGGGCTACATAAAATATGTTACTAAAATTATTTCACTTGATTATTTTTCCTATTCTTTTAATGTGGCTACTAGAAAATTTTAAGTCACATACCTGACATATTACATTTCTGTTGGCCAGGGCTGGTTAGACCTATGGAGCAAATTCCCTGCTCCAACTTCCTGTGGAAATTTTAAGATATAAACTCTTTATATATTTAATATAGATACAAAATGCTACAGGCAAGAGGGCCCTAAGTAATTTACCTATCTACTGCTTTTTGTTGGAAAACTGGGATTTTTTTTTTTTTCCAAAGGGTAAAACCTAAGGTAACAACTGGCGTCTGTATGAGGGAATTGAAGATGGTGGCAGGTGGTGTGTCCTTAGAGTGGGGTAAGGTCAGTAATTCCAGACTGAAAAGTCAGAGGATATCAAACAGCGTGAGAGAGGGACTGCGTTCAAGACAGGAAATGCCAGTTTTCGTGTTCCTTCTGCCACTTAGAGGAAGAGCTGGAAAAAAACACCACTTGTGGAAGTGCCCTGGCACTGAAACAGTCTCCAAGCTGTGGGAAAGCAAGGACAGATAACATTTCTCTTCAGGTTTTAGAAGGAAAACAGAATTCCCCGAATATATTATCTCTGAACTCCTCTGGGCGTGGAGTTCACCAGGGTTTAGGGAATGTGCTAAAAAAAAAAAGAAAAGGAAAACTGAAACAGACACAAAGAAAGTCGAATCACTGTGGTCAAGACTCCTTTGTTCCAGCAAGGACCAAACCGGAACATAAATTACACCTCCCAGCATCAAGGCTGCCTGCACGTAAAATACCCACCCTGTACAGTTATGTAAGACCTGATTAGCAGAAGTGCTCAAGATTAGATTTATTGTTGTCTGGAGGATCTCTAGGCTGAGGAGTTAGGCAACCTAGAGGAGGAAAGGTTGTCTCCTGAGTTCCCTTTTAGAGTTCTTAATTCTGACACCAGGTTATTTAACTGCATAAAATGATATTTTGGGCCCGATATGAAATTTACAAAAATGAGGAAGATAACATGAGGGATGAAATTGCAAGCTAATGCTCTAACTTTGTATAACATTCAAGGGACTTTCTCCTTAAAAAGAAATATAGTCTGGGTTAATATCTCCTCAAGGTCTTCCAACGTTGAATTGATTTGGTCAAGGATTTAAGCCAGATTGTTGCTTTGACTTGCGTTGTATTGGTTATGAGCACTTAAATCCCATAATGTCATTTCATTTTCAGCAGTCGTAATGTCCAGCAAGAATGATTCTGTTCACCATTTCCCCCTTGCCCAGCATCGAAGGCTTATACCAATTTTTTTCAGAACTCTATGATCCTGTTTCAAAATGTCTTCAGTAGTATAGGAATTTGAGTTAGTTCATAATAGGTACCGATTACACTTCAGAAATCATTTGTTCAAAGACAAATGATTTGGAAACATTATGAGATATTTTGAGCAGACCACAGCTGAGCTCTGTGGGCCAGGGATAGGAGAACAGCAGAAATAAAAGAGAGATGCTTTAATCTGGGGAATTTCGAGATTAAACGTTGACATTTCAGTTAAATACAAAGCAGAGAAGGAAATGTGTACCATCCTTTCTTTATTCTTTTTTTTTTTTTTTTTTTTTTAAAGATTTTATTTATTTATTCATTTATGCCCCCCTTGCTGCTTGTGCTCGCCGGGTCAGCCAACCACGCCGTGCAGGCGGGCCCGCCCTCACCAGGAGGCCCCGGGAACCGAACCCGGGGCCTCCCATATGGTAAACGGGAGCCCTACTGATTGAGCCACAGCCGCTTCCCTTTCTTTATTCTTTTGTCACTACTATTTTTCATCTCGGTTGGTGCGAAAGTTGAGGCTTCCTGAGATTCAATTGGGTCTGGCGATATCCATATACACTCTCCCCTCTGCTCGTAAATATCTGGATATGGGGGTTTCATTTTTATTTCTTGATGTTTTCTCGAGTTGACACTCATCATAGCCATCCTACCAACATTTATTCCTTTGGAATGTCTCTTACTAATTCAGGCACAGGAGTCAGACCGTTGGGTTCAAATCCCGTTTCCAAGCTACTTGACCTTGGGCAAGTTCTGGACCCTTTGTAAACCTTGTCTGTTAAATAGATTTAATAATGGTGCCAACTCACAGGGCTGGGTGGGGATTAAAACAGATTATTCGCATAATGCCTTGAGCCCAGAGGCTGGCATTCAAGAAGGCCTGGATATATTTATTCTCTCTCCCCTGCCAAACCTCCTCCTGGCTGCACATCCGGCAGGGTGCACGGACCAGCTGACCCAAGAAGCCTGGGCACCAGCCTCGCCTGGGAGCTGATGGGAAATGCGGACTTCCAGCCCCACCTCCTGAATCAGGACCTCTGGTCTGTACTGACACGCTTTCTGGGGGATGTGTCTGCCCAGTCAAGCCCAAGGAACCCTGCTCCTCGCTGTCTTCCCACTTTCTGGACAGACACACACCTTACCCTCTTGTCTTGCCCCGCCTCATTCCTGGGAACAGTTGGTACTGCAGGTGTGAGGAGAACTTGGGGTGGATTCTGGGAAAGGGCTGTTGACTCAGAACTTCCGGATGGATGGGCGAAGGGTGTGGAGGGTACTTGGCCCATCCCTGCTCGAGCAGAGCCAGCAGAAAGGGGAACTGAAAGGACTTTCTGAGTAGAACAGCCACCAGGAGGAAGCCGGGGTGACTGAAGCAGGCCCTGGGGGGGAGGGGGGGAGGGGGGGAAAGGGGGGCTGACCAGGGATTCAGCTCTCTCTGTGCAAATTTGCCAGTGAGTGTGCCACTCATCCTTCTCCCAGATCAGCCCTACCCTCTACCCTCCTTCAGCCATGGTCCAGCTGCTAAGTCTTGGGTGGCACTTTGCTCCACCTAGAAGACGCCCCCCATCATCCCTCCCCCCAACATCTGTCCTGAGTTTAAAAAAAAAAAAAAAAGATGCATATATTTGCCTCATCTGGGAACTTGTAAGCTCTCTCATTCCTCCAAATCGCTATTTATTCAGTGCCGCCTGCAGTCAGACTCAGTTTGGGAGCTAGGGATACAGCTGGGAACCAGGCTGCCGAGGTGGCCAGCTCTAAGAGCCTGTCCAAGCTGGCCTAGCCTTCTTGCCTAGGGGCTGGTTTCAGAATATTCTTTGGAGCACAGATGGTAACAAGGGGATGGGTTCATTTTAGGTTATTTGCCAGAAGGTACAGAGTCACTGCTGTAGGAGGGCATCACTGAATAATGCAGTGGTGGGACTGTAGGTGAGTTGTGCTCAGTAAGAAAACATCAACTGTTTAAAACCTAAAATTAAGAAGCAGATATAAAGGTTTTTTTTTTTTTTCATAGAAGACTTTCTCACGGAGTGAAATGTTTATATGCACCTATATATTACGTCAACTCTCCTTGATGACGGTCCTCAGAGAGAGGAAGCCTCTCTGTCTGAAGTTAGAACACAGGAAATGATTCCCAAGAGACTTAAAAATATTTGTTGTGATCACATACATGAAACATAAAATTTGCCATTTTAACCAATTTTAAGTGTACAATTCAGTGGCGTTGATCACATTAAAATGTTGTGCTATCATTACCACTATCCATTACCAAAACCTTTTCATCCTCCCAAACAGGAACTTTCTATCCATTAAGCAATAGTTTCCTATTTCTCCAGCACCCCCAGCCCCTGATAACTGCCAGTCACTTTCTGTCTCTATGAATTTGCTTAGCCTCGATATTTCTACCTGCAGCATTGCCAGGATTTCATTCCTTTTCGTGGCTGAATAATATTTCATTGTATTGCTATCAAGACTCTCTATGCCTATGTTCAATTATGGGCTTAAGTTAAAGCAAATTTATGCTTTTGTGGATTCTTCTCTCTCCTTCATTTCTCTCTTCCTTCCTTCCTCCTTTCCTCACCTGTGACATGAAAATTAAAAAATTTCCTCTTCTGCTTGTTGCTGTGAGGTCTCGAAGGGAATACTAAACAAACTTCCGTCACATTAGCAGATTCTGTGCCTGACAGACAAACAATTAAAAACCTGGCAGGCCTGCAGGATGCTCCATCAGGAGTGGCCCCGAGTTGCTGAGTTACCAGCTCTTGGGCTTAGGAGACCGTCATGAGAAGGCTGGGACGTCCTCCATCCCTTCATTTGGATTGCGGCCCTTTCACCTTATTGGTTGGCTCACCTCTCCATAAAGTTCAAACCTGCCACAGTGATTCAGGATTGGTCGAGAGAGAGTCTCTGAAATGATGCTGTCTTCTGCATAGATGCAAAATCTTATTGTAGAATGCACCTACACTTTGGTCCGTGAAACCTGGGTTCAAATCCTGTCTCTGTCTGTCTCTGGCTATGTGACCTTGGGCAGTTCTTTCTCTGAGGAATGGAAATTAAAAATACCGTTTGCTCAAACCATCATGCCACGGTACTGAAAAGATTCATTTAAAAATCAAAATTCGTTTTTATGTAATATGTTGATTAAAAACTCCACGTTTTCTAAAAGGTACCACTTAGAAAGGATAACGTACCACTTAGAAAGGATAACGTACCCCTAGAAAGGTCTTAAGTTTCTGGTGATGGAAATAAAAACTATATGAATATGTTGTAAGTGGGTAAAGACATGTCACCAGTTTAAGATGAGAAGTGCTTGCGTGTATGTGCTCCTAAACAGAGAAGCCTTATACTTATAGAAGTATACGCACTAGACAGAGGTTTGGTAGTTTATTTTAAACCTAAGAAGAAAAATCTAGACTGTATTTTTGATACTTGTGCATTAATATATTTTGTTAAAGACATGAAGACTTGTGAAATTTCATTTTAATTTGTCATCTCCTTCAGGAGGTGAAATTGTTGTACTGAGTTCCATTTTTGTATAGATCTGTCATAATTCTAAGTGGTCTGATTCCCTTCTCCCATGATTTTTTTTTTTTTGTGTGTGTGTGTGTGTATTTTAAGATAAAGGAAAATTAAAAAAAAATTTAATACTGTTTACTGTCCTACCCCTTCTTGCTGAATGTTTACTCCATGAAGACAGGGACTTACATGTTTTCTATTTACTGCTAGATTCCTAAAGCCTAGAAAAGTGCCCAGGATATAGTGGGTGCTGAATAATATTTATTAAAGAAATGAGTTCTAGCTTTCAACTTTCAGCTTCCAACTGAGAAGGACAGTGGCATAGAAGAAAGAATACTACCTGAGTTCTGAGGATGCGGGAGCCATGTCTGTCTGTTTGTTGTTGCATCTTTGTTATACATTTAAAGCTCAGCACACAGAGGTGTTTTAAATATTGGTTGAAATGAAAAGAATTCATCATAGAGTCAGGAGGCCTGAGTTCTAAAGCAGGAATCAACAATTTTTTTTCTGCACAGGACCAGATAGCAAATATTTTCAGCTCCGCAGGCCATGCTCACTCTGTCTAAACTACTCAACGCTGCTCTTATAGCTGCCATAAACAATACATAACGGATGGGGATGGTGGTGTTCCAATAAAACTTTATTTACAAAACTAGGTGTGGGCCTGTTCTAAAGGCAATTTTTCTTTAGAGCTCAGTTTCCTTATCCATAAAATGAGTGCTTAGATGAACATTAAGAGCTCTTCCAGCTATAAATGATGAAATAAAAAATATATACAATGTGGGTAAAATGAGGATGGAATTCCTCCACTAGCCAAGGTTAGAAACTCAGACAAATATCCCATTAATAACCTCATGAGAAGGTAAGAGCAAATGAGCCTGGCCTATCCAAGTTGCATCTCAAAGCCACTACATATTGCCTAAAACTACACTGTGGCAGATAAAACAGATGCCCACCAATGCTTGCCTGTACAGAAGCAGAACTGGAAAACAGGGTGAGAGAACTACATGTTACAATGAAAGAAAGCTATCTCCCCTTCCCTCCCCATCAATGCAACCGTCATGAATAATTTTCTTTTCTCATTATTTTGGCCTTCCCACCCTGCAAATACTTCTTGAGCCATTCCAGATTATATCTTATTATTTATGACCCCTTGTATTAAAGTACATTGGGAACTTTACTTTTTCCTTTGCATTATCTGCACTTTGGTAGCGTACATTCATGTTTGGGTCACCAGGTCCTCTAGAGTGCTGATGATAAACCCTACTTTTTATACCTGCTGTTATGAATCACCAGCCCCCAACCAGCACAATTCTTCCTGTTTTTGCATAACTCTTTATGCTTAGGTGATCTAAAGATTTTTACAATGCGGGAAGCGGCTGTGGCTCAATCAGTAGGGCTCCCGTTTACCATATGGGAGGCTCCGGGTTCAGGTCCCGGGGCCTCCTGGTGAAGGCAAGCCCGCCATGCATGGCGTGGTTAGCGAGCACAAGCAGCAAGGGGGGGATAAATGAATAAATAAATAAAAAATCTTTAAAAAAAAAAGAGTTTTACAATGCACCATTTAAAAAATTCTGACACACCCCAAAAAGCAAGGAGATGGAGTTATTACATCATAAGGAGCATTTCTTTGGCTGGGCAAGGCTGGATTCCATTTCTAGAAGCTTCTAAAAGAATTTTCTAAATTAAGTTGCCAGTGGCCTGTGTGTTTCTCATGATAAGAGATTAAGGGTTCTTGCCTTCTTTGTTCTTGAAAGAGCTTACTTTTCAGAAGGACTTTGTACCTCCTATCAATGATTAGTCCTTCATTTCCAAGTGTGAAGAAACCTGATCTAAATAGGCTTAAGCAAAAAAAGGCATTTGCTAACACCAGTAACCAAGCAGTCCGGGGTGGATGGGGTGTGGCTTCAGTTATGACTGTTCGAGACTCAAATGAGACCAATAGGACACAGTTTTTTCTTCTTTTCTCAGGGCTGCTCCTCTGTCGTAGTTTTCCAGCAGGCTCTCCCTGGACAAAATGGCCGCCAACAGTGCTCATGGCCATAGGGTCTCTGGTTCAAATACTGTATGAAATCCTTGGCTAGCACTTACAGCCAAAGTCTTTTTGCGTCTCCTTGTCTCTGATTGGTCAGAGTCTGTCCCCGAGTCAATCATAAGGGTCAGTGGCATATGATATGCTGATTGGCCTAGACTTAGGGCACGTGCTCCACTCCAACTTCCGTTAACTCCACCCAAAGCAAATGGGCTGACAGTGGGTGACTGGATGGCCCACGGGCCATGTGGGGAGAGTTACCCGGAGGAAAGCAGAGAGGAGCAGGACGGCCCAAAACAGCAGATATCTAATACAGACCTGCTGTATATTCATGGACAAGCCAGACTAGAAGAGGTGGTGGAATATACAATTTCTAAAGAATACTGCAAATACGATCACACGTCCTTTTCGGACAGATTTAGCCAGAAGTAGACGTTCCCAAATGGCGTATCATCAAAATGACTGGGGGATTTGGATTCAATAGGTTTGAGATGGAATCCCCTGTATATAATAAATCTGTATTTTACGATAATCCGACGTGATTTTGGAGGTGAGGTGGAGTGGGAGGGAATCCTTGAATGCATCCCCGTTTTTTACAAGGTGTCACCAGCAAAGGAGTGAAGTTTATCTGTGTCCATATCTGAGTAAAGGATAAAGGCCATTCTTCTCAGTTCCTGAGAATGGACTCATACCACCTTTCCAGATTCTCTAGCATGGTTCCTCTGCAAGTATTTTATTTTTTAAATTTCAGTCAGATTTCTTAAGTCGCTTACCCAAAAAACGCACAATTCCTTTGCCATTTCCCTGTCCTTACTGAAGCCATTTTCTTTTGAAAGTCCTCATCTCTTGCCTTTGGAAATCCTAACCATTATTGAAAACTAATCTTAAATTCACCTCCTCTTTGACATCTTTCCTGATCACCCAGCCAGAGAAGTCTCCTTCCTTCCCTACTTTGTATATTCTATCTCGCACAGCATTTTTTTTTTTTTAAACCTGTGTGTGCCTTCAAAATGATGAACACTTGCTTGGCAGGGACTCCTGAGTCTTGTATCTCCCACTGGTCCTTGATTTATTTGTTATTTGAATGAAAGTGTGAGTGAATGGAACCCTCCCAGTTCCCTTTTCTTTCTCCTTCTCTGCTGTTGGCATTTTTTATCTTTTCTAAGGTGTCTGTCCTTGAAAAGCTCTAATAAACTCTAGCCTGATTTGCTGACAAGACCTTAGGTGTTACTCTTGCAGGTTTGTTACATTTTAAGGGGAGGTTACAGGATGACAAGAAACTTTAAAATCCTCATGGTGAACAGTGGCAGAAGAACAGATGTGAGAATGCAGAATTTAGGGACCTCTCCTCTCTGAGAACTCTGCTGCTGAGTGAGGGCAGATCCCATGATAATAAAAACAGAGGAAAAAATTTTAGGAGAAAAAATAGAGTCCTTTTCAAGTAATACAGGAACCCAGAAATCAATTTAAAAAGGAAAGAGTTTGATAGACTTGACTACAAAAAGTTAGAAATATCTTCATGGGAAAATAAGCCTGGCAAGCCAATAGATGAAAGAGTGAGAGAAAAACTGATAATATTTAATCACAAATGTTTACTATTTGTTAAATTTCACAATTTGATGTGAGAAAGTTAATGTTCCAATTTAAAAATGGGCAGGGGGGAGCAGATGTGGCTTGAGCAGTTGAGCACCGGCCTCCCACATGGGAGGTCCCAAGTTTGGTTTCCCGTGCCTCCTAAAAAAGACAAACAAACAATGAGCAGACAACGAGCAAGACAATGAGCAAACAACGAGCAAAAACAAACGAGCAGAGAGCAGCTGTGGCTCAAGCAATTGAGCGCCTGCCTCCCACATGGGAGGTCTCAGGATCAGTTTCCAGTGTTTCCTAAAGAAAAAAACAAACAAACAGATAATGAGCAGACAATGAGCGCAAATACCAAGCAAAATCAATGAGCAAAAACAAGGGGCAAACAGATGAGGGAGCCATCTGGGGGGGAGGGGCAAATGGGCAAAGGATATAAAAAGGCAATTTATAGAAGAGGAAATGCAAATGGCTAGAGTGTATGAAAAGATGTTGAACCTTGCTGCAGATAGGGAAACAAAAGTGAAATTAACCAGTTGCTATTTCTTACTCATCCAATTTTTAAAAATTAAAAACAGTCCTTATATCCAGCCCTGGCAGAGATGGCAAAATGGGTATCTAATCCATTACTGGCAGGGATGTGAATTGCTATAAATGTCGACAAAAGTAGCCTGGAAACATCTATAAAATAAATGATATTTATATCCTTTGATTGAACTGGTAATTCCATTTCTAGGAATTCAATCTTTAGCCTACATAAATCAACTCACAAGGATGTAAAACTATAGGTATAGAGATTGTTTCACCTTTGCTTGCAGTGGAAAAAGAAAAGAAAAGAAACACCCATTGGTAAAGGATTTGCTAATTCAGTTATGGTGCATTTATACTGTGGTGTATTGTGACGCTAATCAAAAATGAGTTAGATCTCTATATGTTGGGGGTGGGAGCGTGATCGTGATATATATTATATTGTATATTATGATACCATTTTTATTTTTTAAAAAGATAGAGGAAGAGAAGGGACAGTCCCTCCACATGTGTTTGCACTTCTATATGTTTATGAATCTATAGAGAAAGGTGTGCAGTTTACCTACCAAACTGTCAACATTGTTCCTTTGGGGGATGGGGTTAGGGTGGGGGAGGCAGGTCTGCCCTTAACATTGTGAGGTGGGGGTGGGGGTAAAGCAGGAGGACAAAAGCAAGCTTGGCATTGGCCCATTCCTGCTCAACTCTAGTTCTCTGTGCACCTGAAGAGACCCCAGGTACTTGCGCGGTGACCTCCTTACCTGCCTACCCGAGTCCTGCTCGCTCCCAGGAACGCACCTGGAGCCTGAGGAGGCTCTCCTTCTGGGCGGAGCTGCCCTTGGGAGGAGATGCCTGGGACTGAAGCCAACTAGGGCCCAGGAAAAGGGCTCGAGACCATTCGGGCAAGGAATTCTAGTATCTTGGGTGCCTGGAATGTGATCAGAAGGACAATCACAGATTCATTCCAGGTGGGCACAATCCCTTGGCATCAAAGACTCCTTGCTCCAAGGCGAGACTAGGCCGAGGGCTCAGGGCAGGGGCCCCAGCCACCCAGGTCTAAGGGCAGTACAGGGGAGAGCGAGGAGAAGACCCAATACTATCCTTTATGTATCTCTAAATTATTTGACTTGTTCCAATAATCATTCAAGAACTTAAAAAATATTTTTAAGAATTCCCTTAAACATATTAAACTGAAAAACATAAAGCTAATGGGGAAAAGAACCTCAGCTCACTTAACCTCTAATGGGAAGTGTCAGACACCGTGATGAACACATAGGTAGAAGAAATCGCTGAGAGCTGCGACCGCTTCCTGGCACCGCCTCACTCCATCTGCCCATCCCAAATTTTTGATTTCCTGTAAAGCCAAGGGGCATATAAAGCATGTGGTCAGGCACACAAAGATGCATAAACATTTCTGGGGGATGTCCATTTGGTTTATCCATTCAATATTTACTGAGGAATTCATTGTGTTAGGAACTGTTTTAGGTGCTGGGTAAATTGTGAAGAATAAAATAACAAAAATACCTGCCCTGGTGAAGACAGACATGAAACAAGATAAAAAAAAGTAGAAGTAAAGATGTGCTAGAAAGTGCCAAAAATAAACCCAGGAAAGAGTGAGGGGCTGAAGTTTTACATGGAGTGATCTGCAATGAATTCAGATCTGTAGGAAATGAGGGAGCCAGGCTTTGGGTTGGAGAAGAAAGTTAGATGAATTGAAAGACTTGTGCAGTTCTTTTTTTTTTTTCTCCCCCATGGAATTGATTAAAAAAACAAACCAGAAGCAAAAAGACATGGAAGAACCTTAAATGCATATTGCTAAGTGAAAGAAGCCAGCCTGAAGAGGCTCCATGCTCTACGACTCCTACTATATGACATTTAGGAAAAGACAGAACTATAGAGACAGTCAAAAGATCAGTGGTTGCTGCGGGGAGTAGGAGCAAGGAGGGACAATTAGGAGCAAAGGGGATTTTCAGGGCAGTGAAATTATTCTGTGTGACGCTGTAATGGTGGATATACAACATTATGCATTTGTCAACACCCATTGAACTTTACAATACAAAGAGTGAACCCTAATGGATAGATATTTTTTTAAAAATTATTTAGGAGGTAAGGGGACCAAACAAACAAAAACCCCGCAGTGATGGGGGTATGTCAAAGGGACATAGGAGCCAACTACGAAAAACCTTCCAAAAGCCAAAGATGTGACAATTTGAGCAACAAAATAAATAAAGGAGCACTGGATTATAACTGAAAGTATAAAAATAAACATCCACGCATCCAACTGATAGAAACGAATGAATGACATGTCGCTTAAATGTAACGCGGTGTCCTGGATGGGATTTTGCAACAGACAGAGGACATGAGGGGAAAACTGCAGAAATCTGAATAAACCATGGTTTTGTTCAAGGGAAATGCGGTTATAAGATTTCATACATATGCACACCAAAGGGACGTTGCTAGCATTTGGAAACGGTGCCTGGTGGGCAGGTCATTCTGTGCCTTTAGGAGGCTGTAGAACAAGACTGGGATTTGTGGAATATGGATGACTTCAGGAGCAAGCCTTGGGAAACTCTCCTTCCTCCCCCAACCTTCCACCATAGGCTTCTTCATTTCCAAGGAACTGAGAATTTCCTGACAAGGAAATGCCCGCCTATGCTTTCTAGAGCTGGGTATTTACAAACAAGGAATAAGTTACCCCACATTTGGATACAGAGAGCTTCCTGGGGAATGCGTGAGGGTCCATCCCGTTGTTTTAGAGCCGGCCTTGTAAAGAATTCTATTGGTTTCGGGTCATTTTATTTTCTATCTTTCAGGGGAAACTATTAATAGTTTATATTGTACCACTTTGGGTTATCTAATAACTCTGGATTTTCCAGTTGAAGGAAGGAAAAAAAGGAAAGAAATAACCCCTGCTCGTCTCGGTTGGTGGTGGTCAGAGGGTCAGGAGCTGGGCTGGGCTCAGGAGGGCACAGGTGACTCCTGGAGGGTTAGGTAGAAAGGGAGGTGGAGGGAGGCGTGTGTGGATGAGCTGGAGATCATGGGATCGTCCTGGCTGCAGGTAATATGGGGGGCGGGGGATGCTGTGAGGGCCTAGGGGAGGACCGTCCCCTCCTTCCCCGTGGCTGTTCTTGAAGGGATTGTGCTTGCTCGCCTTTAAAAACAAACAGAATGTGTGTGGAACTGGTGCGAAGTGAACTTCGGTTTTCTTAAACATTCCCTACTTTTGTTCTCAAGTAAGAACTGTTTTTAAAAATAAAACATTATAAAAGTTGCATAGCAAGCAATAAATACAACTTTGCAAAATGATGAAAAAAGTGAAAACAAAACAAAACAAAACAAACAAACAAAAATAAATAAATAAAAAGGAGCTGAAAATGCTTGGAGCATTTTGAGTGACTCATACCAGCCTGGGGTGTATTTATAAATATCTTTCCTTGGAGAGATTTAAACCGGTCGCCTGGAAAGTCTCCCCAATGCTTTACTTTAGTGGCTGAATTCTGCTTCTGCGGAAATAGCAAAAGGTGTCCTGATTTCCAAGTCTCATTTGAGGTATGACCTAAAACTGTCCCTGTTGACAATGAAGAGGGGGCCAAAATGGAATGCTCGCTTGAGCTTGGTGAATTACAAGCTAAAGAGCTTTCATTCAAGGCTTGCCCCGTTCATCTGCTTTGTAGGTACGGCACATCTGATATTCCTCTCGTTCCCTCGCCCCTTCCTATCTTTAACACCTTTTCCCTCTACGTTCAAGCCGGTGGTAGTTTTATGAGCCTCTCATTTTGTGGAGCTGCCTGGCAGGAGCGGGGTGGGGTGGGTGGGGTGAAGGAGGGGGTAGACAGGTTAGCAATCCCAGAGTCCCATCTGGGCTGACAACCAGGGAGGAATGCGTCGGTAGCAAAAGCTTTTCTTCCTCTCTCACCTGTCTTTTCCCAAGTGCTAACATGTTTTATGGGACGCTCCGAGTTAGGCAAAGTTGTGGTTTCTACTAATTCCTCATGTGATTTCCAGACGTGACGGTCCCTCTCCTGGCAGACGGGGTTATCTTCCCTTGTGAGAGCCTTGAGCTGAATGAATTCCTATTTAAAATTAAGGAAACTTGTGAAAAAAATTCTGCTTGTGGGGGGTGATGTTCATCTGTGGAAGTGCTCTGTTTTCACATGGATCTTGGTTTTAAATCAAAGAATTCAAGTGCCAGTGTCTTTCTCCTTTGGGGCAAGCAGGACAGTTTTCCCTTCTCCTTCTCTCCATCTCTCTCTCCCTTTCTGTGTTTTCCTCTCCTCCCTTTCCCTCCCCTCCCTTCTCTCTTCTCTTCTCTGGTCTTCTCCCCAACCTCTCTCTGTGTCTCCCTCTCTCATTCATTCTCTCTCCCCTCCATCCTCTCTCTCTCTCCCTTTCTCTTTCTCTCTCTCTTTCTCTTCCTCTCCTTCTCCCCATCCTCCCTCTCTTTCTCCCTCTCTCCATCTTTCTCTACTTCTCTTTCTCCATCCTCTTTCCATCTCTCCCTTCTCTCTCATCTCTCCTTCTCTCTGTCTCCTTCTCTTCACCCCCCCCATCTCTCTCTCCCCTCTAATTTTTTTTCATTTAAAACAATTGGATGTTTGCCCATCCAGACAAAGATGGCTTAGGAGGAAAAGCTGCAGTAAGCAATGTGAGGAGCCTGGAGATATAAAGAATCTGGGACTCACTTGGGTTCCAGCCCTTTTTAAGTTGGGAGAGGAAGGAGCAGTTTTCCTGCTCTGCCAGGGTCTGGGAGGAAGCAAGTACCGTTTGCCCCTCTGGCTCTGGGGGCCCAGGTAGGATTCCTGTCCTCCTTCCACCCCCGTTTGGATGAAACACAGGCCCATACTGCTAGGGATTAGTTAGAACATATGCACATAAGATGCTTATAGCTTTTTCCAGACACAAGGCCACTTTCCAGCCTGAGAAGCAGCTTGGGGGAAACGGTAATTACGTGGAGTCTTATGTTGAGAGGGACAGAAAACTAAGCCAGCTGAACTGAATGCACTAATCACCCCCTTTTAATTGTTCTCTCACACTTCCTCTGCCGCCTTTTCTCTTCTCATCCTTTTTTCTGTCTCTTTTCCGCATTTTTTCTTTTCTTTTTCTCCCTCATCTACTTCATGATCCCTTTTTTCTCCTTTACTTGCCCTAAACTTTTCTCTTTGCTGTTCTACTTCTTGCGTTCCGCTCATCCATTCTTTTTCTCCTTTCTTTCTTTTACTATCTTCACTATCATCTTCATGTTTATCATGAATTTATCAGCTGAAATTGGAAATTGGAAGTAAAGAGCACGTTGTGGAACTGAAAACCAACACATGCCTTCATGTCTCTGCGAGGAGACAGAGGTGCTGTGATACAAAAACAATAACTGCTACCCTTCACTGAGTACTAAGTGGCGGACACATTTTAGTTATTAATTTTCACAACGGCTAAGTCCAGCTAAGTGGCCATGATGATTTCCATTTTAGAGATTTAGGAAATAAAAGTGTCAGTGTGTGGAGATGAACCTAGATCTAATTCTACAGTTTCACCTGCTTTCCTGTGGATAAAGCTGTTGGGTGGGGAAATATTTCTGGTTCAATTCAAACATCTAAAGCAATGGTTCTCTTATCTGCTGGCTATCACCCTATAGTTTCTAATTCAGGTTTGGGATAGGGCCTGGGAATTTGTATTTCTGGCAAGTTCCCAGGTGAGGCTGATGCTACTGGTCTGGGGACCCCACTTTGAGAAACAGTGATCTAAAAAGGCATATCCTTTAGACTTAGGTGGTTGTTTGGAACTCAATGCCATGTGGCAAGAATCATTTTCTAGCCCTTCCATGGGTGCAGAGCGGGTGCATATAAAAGTGCTTATATAGTTAAATCCCACCTCATTTTACAAAGGACTGGAGGTTGCCTCATAAAAGCATTCACAATACAAAAATGATAAAATAAACAATTGAAGACATTAAATCAAGGGAAAATAAAGACATAAGTGTGGTATAAACAGTTGGAATCCAATAAGGATAATTTCCCTTCTCTTTTGGTGGAGGTATACAGATTTCACTTTCTTTTCCTGGTGGGCTGAGTCTTGTTTGCATTTTGGGAATAGTTTCATTTTGTCCCTTGAATAAAATTCTCCTTGTCCCCAAATGCCTTGCAGAATATGTCTTTGTACTTAAACAATTTTGAAGATATGAGCTGATTGATCTCTGTCTGTTTTTATGATCTGTGAACTTTAGCAAAATAGCAATTATGCAATTTGTATTAATTGAGCAACCATAATTGTTGGACATCTATCATTTATTTGGCATAGAAAAGAAATCTAAGAAATATAATAGAGGGACCCACAAGAAAGCTAAAATGGAATTCCTGTCTTCAAGGCACTTACAACCTAATTTGAAGAAAAAGAAAAAAATATATATATATATATATATATGAGAATAATTACATCCTTTAGCAGAGTTCAAAGATTCTAAGTGTTGCCACTCATAAAAAGAAAAGATCATTAGGGTGGCTTAGGTGAACTCTGTATTTTATGCATGATTTTTCTGTAAATCTACAAGAAAAGAAAAGATCAGAGTAGGGTGATATAGACACAAAAGAACAAAATTTAATTTGCAGATAAAGAGGGAAAAAGAAGAACTGGGGAAATTTTAAGGAATTTCACTATAATGCAGGTATAAAGAGTTAGTATAATTTTGCAAAAACAAAAAACCCAACAACTTTATCTAACACATAAAGAGCTATGGTGTGGTAAAAAGAGAAGTACGTTTGCGATCAGAAAACTTGGACTGAATCATATTTGCCACTTACTATTAAGTGACCTTGTATGAGTGATTTAACCTCTTTGAGTCTTGATTTCTGTAAAAATAAAATGGGGATTGTAGCATCCACCTGTATCAACTGAGTTTCAGTCAGGAAAGCAGAATCCACTGTAGGTATTTCAAGCAGAAGAGAGTTTAATTTTGGGAATTAGGTGCTTTAAAAACCATAGGAAAGATTAGAAGAACAAATGTTGAGGGAATACCACTAGTTTTCTGGTTTGCTGGCATAGCTGTGGTGTGTCCAAGAGTCAAGACGCTGCTGCTTCTACCCAGAGCTCTAGAAACTGCAGTTCTGGAGCAAGTGGCTGGCAGGGCAATGTTGAGTCCACCAACTGCAGCAAACACTCACATCTACCAAAGCCTGTGAATTGGCCACTACTACTGCTGGAGGAAGGGTGCCTTCCTTTTCTCTTCTGCCTTCAAGATCCTGCACAATGGGAAGCGGCTGTGGCTCAATCAGTAGGGCTCCCGTTTACCATATAGGAAGCCCTGGGTTCGGTTCCCGGGGCCTCCTGGTGAAGGCAAGGCCGCCCGCACGGAGTGGTTAGCTGACCCAGCAAGCACAAGCAGCAAGGGGGGGATAAATGAATAAATAAATAAAAATCTTAAAAAAAAAAAAAAAAAAAAAAGATCCTGCACAAGAGCATCATACTGGCAGAAACTAAACTGGAGCCTGGTTAGCAAGATAGTCTAGAAAGTATAGCTCTCAGGCTTCTAGCCCTGGAATTTCAGGAAAGAACTTAGAATGGGATAAAAATGAATACAAGTGCCTACAGGCAATATTTAGCACACTGACTAAAAGGGTAATTTAAAAGTAAGTTTTCAACCCATTAGTAAGTTGTGGAATCAATTTGGAGGGCTGTGACCAGCATTAAAACACAAACAAATGGAATAAAATAGAAAATAAAACTGCATTGTATAGAGTAAGGATGTCCTTTTTTTTTTTTTCTTCTCATATATATTTTAAGGATGTCCTTTTGTAAAACTTAAACTCATTTTTTGAGTTTTAAAAATTTATTACTGCAGTTGTAGGTTTACAAAAAATCACGCAGAAAGTACAGAGTTCCCATATACCCAGTGTAGCAGTTTGGCAGTTTGATATAGTTATGAATTCCAAAAATAGATATTGAATTATGCTTGTAAACTGGTCTGTTCATCTGGGCATGATTAAGTTATGATTAGGGCTTTCATTGGGCCATGTCAGTAGGGTGTTAAGCCCCACCCCTTGGTGGGTGGGGTCTCAAAGATAAAAGACACGGCAAAGGACAGAGTTGGAGTTTTTTGAATTGGAGTTCTCATGCGGAGTCTTGAGCTGGAGCTCTGGGAAGCAAGCATAGGGAGGAGCTTGGTCATGAGGAAGAAGAGAAGGCCCCAGGAAAAGAGACGAGTCGTTCACCTGACAGTTCACAGCTGGCCTTGTGGCGAGAGGCAAAGCCTAGAGAACCTCATAGTCTACAGCTGCCCTTGTGGAGGAAACAGAGGAGCTAAGCCCAGAGAGAATTGGAGCTCTGGGAAGAGAGGAACCCAAGAAGCCTGAACCCTGGCAAACGACGGCAGCTGTCATGCTCCAACACGTGGCAACAGACTTTGGTGAAGGAAGAAACTTATGCTTTATGGCCTGGTAACTGTAAGCTTCTACCCCAAATAAATACCCTTTATAAAAACCAACAGATTTCTGGTATTTGCATCAGCACACTTTGGTTGACTAATACACCCAGTTTTCCTCATTATTAACATTGGGCATCAGTGTGGCACTCCTGCTATAACCGATGAAACAATATAAATTATAAGTATACCATTAGCTATAGCCCATAGGTTGTATTATGGTTCACTCGTGTGTTGTACAGTTCTGTTTATTTTTTTTTCTGGTAACTTATATATAAAACTTTTATTTTGATGTTATGTATTTGCTCTGCACGCAGGCATGTGTATGATATATATGTGGGTAATGGGTCATGATTTATAAAGGCCAAAAATGTTTGAAAACCACAGAATAAAGAATCACTTAAATGAAATGATGCGTGTACTTTGTAAGGTGTAAAGTGCAAAGCAAATATTAATAGCCCATTGCCTTTGTGGAGCCCCATATTCCATTTCTATCCAACTTCATTTTCCATAGTGTAAGATTCCACACACATCCATCTGCCCATGGCAAGTGCATTCAGGGTTTCCCCACACAAATGGATACCCACAAAAATAAGACCAATGGGGTCAGAAAAATAGCAATAGTCTGTTAAAGAAAACAAAATAAAACAAAACAAAACTGACCTTGGTGTTTCATTTCTTTTAGGTCCAGTCTATCTTTCATGTTTAAAGGCATCCTCAGGGAGGCGGCTGTGGCTCAATCAGTGGGGCTCCCGTTTACCATATGGGAGGCCCCGGGTTCGGTTCCTGGGGCCTCCTGGTGAAGGCAGGCCCGCCCTCACGGTGTGGTTGGCTGACCCAGCGAGCACAAGCAGCAAGGGGGGAATAAATGAATAAATAAATAAAATCTTAAAAAAAAATAAAAATAAATAAATAAATAAACAAAGGCATCCTCAGCCAGCAAAAATGGCTGCTGGTTTACCTAACTGGGCAGAAGAAAAGCTGAATGCTATGTGCAATATCTTTTTTTTCTTCAAAGATTTATTTTATTTATTTCTCCCCACCCCCTCATTGTTTGCATTTGCTGTGTCTGTTCGTTGTGTGCTCATCTTCTTTTTAGGAGGCACCGGGAACCAAACCTTGTAGGAGGAGGTGCCTAATTGCTTGAGCCACCTCTGCTCCCTTTGTTGTGTCTCTCATTATGCTTTCCTCCTTGTGTCTCTTGTTGTGTCAGCTTGCCACATAGCCCATCGTGTCAGCTCGCTGTCTTGCTTGTCTTCTTTAGGAGGCACCGGGAGCTGAACACGGGACCTCCTGTGTAGTAGGTAGGAGCTCAATTGTGTGAGCCACATCTGCTTCCCAATATCTTTTTTTTTTTTTCCCCAATATCTTTAAATGATGGAGTTTATATCCAGGTTTAACCATGTCCTCATTCAGATGGCAGTTTCCTTGGGGACACTCACTACCAACATCTGGGGACTTGAAGATAATAGTCCCGAGTTAGATATATACTCCACTGAAAGCAGGCTTTAAAATTTTATTACCTGGGAAAAACGTTGTTGCCTCTCTCCTCATAGACCACGTTATTTCAGTTCAGTGATTCTCATATCTTTTGGAATGGGTTGAGTTTCATTTTGCTCTAGGGCAAATGAAATTTTAAACGGGGCACAAACTTAATCATTTCATTTTGTTCTTTCTCTGGCTTAGAAATTCTTCCTTATCTCTCCTTTCCTTCGATTTCTCTTTTTTAAATTGTGCATTGGAGTACATCCATGATAGAACAACTGGTTTGGCCTGGAATAGCTAATACAGAATAAAAAGAGCACCATTCACCAGTATCAATTTATTGATTGTTCTCTGAGCCCCCTGGGAGGTGGGTGAAGGTTGTGACTCTTGCAGTTATAGCAAAGGATGTATGACAAGGTGAGAATTCAAACGCCAAGCAAGAATTCAAAACCAAGATATGTTTATTCACAAGGAGAACAGCTTTTCCTGTCTCCCCACCAGCTCAGGTGAACCCGGAGCCAGTGATCAGGCTGGGCTGCACTGACCAAAATGTACATGTGCCTTTCTGGGCTAGCTTTGTCCCAGATGGCCAGGACACAGGAACGTAATCTTCTAGCCACCTGGGAGAGCTGGAGAATTATCTCGAGGGGAAGTGTGACTAGGGGAGGCGTGAGGTGGTAGAATGGGGGCAAGGTATGAGATACATAAAACTGAGAGCATTGAGAAAAAGGAGTTCAAGAAGCATAAAGTCAGGAAAACATCTCTGGACTATTTATGGGGTGGGGGATGGGTGTGTTAGAATATGGTCCAAGAAAGGTAGACTTGATTTCAGAGCATTCCCTGCAATGAGTAGGTTTAGAAGTTTAGAGACTGGACTTAAGGAACTTGGGGCCAGGAGAAAAAATGGCATTAACCAGAATGCTCCCAAAGAACTGCCCTTTGAAATGGGAGTAAAAGGAGATAAAAGGAAAAAAGCTCTCTTTGCTGTGCACTGACAATGTTTCAGGGACTGTGCGATGACTCCCTCCCTCCCTCTCCTTCCCTCCTTCCCTCCTTCCCTCCCTCCTTCCCTCCTTCCCTCCTTCCTTCCTTCCCTCCTTCCTTCCTTCCTTCCTTCCTTCCTTCCTTCCTTCCTTCCTTCCTTCCTTCCTTCCTTCCTTCCTTCCTTCCTTCCTTCCTTCCTTCCTTCCCTCCCTCCCTCCCTTCCCTCCCTCTGTCTCCTTCCCCCCTCCCTCCCTCCCTCCCTCCCAGTTTACTCCTCTTAACAATCTTATGATTGCTACAACTTTAAAGATGAAAACTTAAGAGAAATTAAGTAGCTTGACAAAATTTATGCACCAAAATGAGAAAGGAAGATTCAGACTAAGATTCCCCTAATTCCCAAATCTATGGTCTTTCCAAAACATTACACCACCTCTCTTCCAGAAAATGGAATGGAAAATGTCTGCGGAAGTCCAATTGCTGCTCCAGGTTCTATTGGATGGCGGGACTGGGCTTACAGTTTTCTTCATGTCTGTGCCTGAGATTTCCATAAAACCTGCTTCTCTACTTGGCTGCTTATATACTGCTTAAAAGAGGACTCGAAGGAGCAGTAGCCTTGTAGGAGAATTGAGAAGAGCCTGCGATCCCCAGGCACTGTCCCTGGAATCGAAAGTCCCTTGCCTGTGAAGTTACTTTCTCATGAGTTTCCTGTAGGCGTATATTGCATGATTTAGAGTGGGACAATCCAAGACCAAGTACATGATTTGCAGGTCCCAGTGCAAAATGAAAATGCGGGACCCCTGGTTAAAAAATAATTATTAAGAATGTCAAGACAGTGAAGGCGGGCATTCAACTGTGCTCAGTTATATGTGACCGCACAGGCTGCACACCCATAAAGCCAGTCCTGGGGCTAACCCATAGAAGTTTGTTCCAACAAAAAGAGATATTCACTGAAGGCCTGCCTGTCCTCTGTGCACCACACTGTAGTTACTAACACAAAAACCTCGTGTGGGACCGGGGTGGGATTCTGTTAAAAAGCAAGTTGATGGGGAGCAGGTGTAGCTCAGTGGTTGAGCGCCTGCTTCCTATTACAAGCTTGTGGGTTCAATTCCCAGTACCTCCAAAAACAAAATCATCATCATCATCATCTTCATCATCAAGTTGGCAACAGCAGCTACCATAAAACTCATTTGTTCTTTCGTTCGTTAAATCATGAATGCGACAGGCATTTATTGACCCCTTACTGTCATCCAGGCACTGTGCTAAGAGCTGGGGACACGAGAACAGTCCCCTCTGACACATGACATCGATGTTCACACCTCTCACCAAGAAGAGCCGTGGCCCTGGAGCAGAAAGGCTTAGACCCTGGGCATGGAAATAAACAGCCACGTCCTCTTTACCCAGAAGCTGCTTCACTCTCTGTGCTCCTCCAAGGATGCATTCTCTGAGTACCTACGGGGTTCTTTGGTGGCAAGCTACAGGCGCTGATTCTGCTCATATTTTGGGGGGGGAAAGTATTTATTGGAAAGATGTAGGGGAGCTCACAGAATTGAAGGAAATGGGGGAACACCAGGAAGAACAGAAGCCCAAGGCCGTTTGCACAGTCTAGGGAAAGGGAAGTAATTGTCCCTTAGAATGCCAGTATAAGCAGAGATTCTGCCTTTTTTTTTTTTAAACCCAGATAGATGCAGAGAATCAAGTTAAACATAATCCTCCAATCATGGTACCCTGCTACCATGGGTCTGTGCAAAGTCCTGTCTTGTTTTATTTTTAGGAGGTACTGGGGATTGAACCCAGGACCTTGTACAAGGGAGGCAGGTGCTCAGCCACCGAGCTACACCCTTCCCTAGACAAGCACTTTAAATGTACTCAGTTTATGTCCTTGATGTATATGTATATAAATGTCTATACAAGAAACAGTGCTGCTGGTAGATGTGTGTGTGCTTTAAATGTACCCACTTGGTTTCCTGCTAAAGCTATTCTTCCATTTCTTACTTTTTAGTTCAGTGCAATGTTTCTAAAGGCCTCTCTGTACATTTAGATCAGTGGTTCAAAGTTGCTGCCTCGTAATGCGTAGAAATAGCTACTGTATTTTTAAAATCCAGTCCTCTGGAGATGGTGACCTTGCTTGTCTCTACAAACACACAGTGATGACCAGTCTCATATGTGTCCTCTTTTGCCCTGGGCGAGAATTTTTCTAGGGCAGGTTTGTTCCATCTGGGGGGGTGGGAAGTGGGGCGTGGGCAGTGAGGTGGGGGTGGGGGGTTACTTGTTAAACACAGATTTTCAGGCCTGTCCTCTGCAGATTCTAATCCAGTAGGTCTGAACAGGGCCCTGGAATCTATATATTTAACAGGTGCTCCAGATAATTCTTATTATCAGGCACATTTGGGGAAACTGATCTGGAATACAGATCATGGACCAGGGATTGCTGGGTCAAAGGTATACACATATTCTTCATTTTACTGAGCACCCATAAATTGTTCTCTGTAAAGAATGATCCATTTGGCTATTTCACCCCATCCACCGACTCTTAGTTTTTAATACCCAGGACCTCTAACTGGTTCTCATTTATGACTGCTTATTCTTGCTTTCTACTACCAAATTCTCCTTTATCTCTTCGAGGGAAATTATTATGCTTATTTTTAAATTTGTTTTCTCCCTGGTGCACTGTTGTGAATTCATCTAGCACCAGTTTCTCAGTTTGTTTTCTTTTCTCCCTCTTTTATTTTTCCCTTTTAGTTCAAATTTCTTGGGACGTCAGGCACCGTGGCTGGTGATGTGCACCTCAGTTAAAGGGTCTTTAGCACAAGTCCTAGGTGGGGACCCTCCTAGAGCTTAGAGAGAAACAGCAAGAGGAAACGTGCATGACTTGAGAGAATGGTGGTTGATGTTGGGATAGGGTCTTGGGGGGAAAAACCTCAAAGAGAGAGACAGATGTTATTTTGATTTGCATTCAATCCCCTTATACCTGGGAGTCTGTTTTCTTAAGAGCCATCTCCCTTGATTGGAACCATTTAACCCTTGAGATGTGATCAGAGTGGGGGAAGGAGGGACACACAGGGATTGGAGGGTCTGTCTACATCTATTGTAATTTTTGATGTGATCTCTGGTACTCTTGTCCTGATGTTTCTCTGTTGTCAGCAGCCATCCTTGATTAGCTGGGTTCCCCCCGAGGAGGGTGATAGTGTGGGCAGTGGTATACCCAGGGTCAGGTGGGGGACAAAAGGACACCCAAATTGGATGTGTCTTATTTCCCCAACTGTGGCATCCAGCCATCTCCTGCCCTTGGCTTTGTCCAACCTATCCCCAAACCCACACCCTCTCTTCATTAGGACCCAAGCAAGGATTTCCCACAGTATTTTTATAATAGTTTTTCAGGTCTTTCAAGCTCTCCGTGGCATCTCCAGGGCTGAGCTCCAGGGAGGAAGGCTGCAGCCTTACCACTTTGTCTTCTTTTCCAGCTTCACTAGTTTTCCAAGCTTGTGCTGTGCTGCTCACTTTTCATAGTCATCATAGAGAAGGCACCATTGGCTTGGCTTGGGCCATATGGCCACACCTCGGCCAATGTGGGGCAATTTGACTGAAAGCCATGGAAAGATGAATGAGATAGTTGAGGCAGGGGTAGTCACTTAATAGAGAATGAAGGTAAGGACACCTGAGAAGGAGCGAGGACACCAGCCAGCGAAAGCCAATGACGTCTTTCCCATCTCCCCTAAGCTGGGAACTGAACTGGGCCCTGTGGGTGCAGAGATGGGCTAGACATGTCTTCAGAGAGCTGGCTTAGAGCTCAGTGAGGGACATCTCAAGGACAGCTTCCAAGTCCCCTCCCCAATACACAGGGCTTTTAATCCTTCGTCTGTCCATGCTGACTTCTCTCCAGAACATGCCAGAACTTACCAAAACCCTGTCAGTTCATCTTTTACTCACCTCAGCCTCTCTTCCCCTACAGAGTAGTTCTAAGTCTCCAGGATTCTTTGCCTTCCTTTCTCTCTCTTGATTTTTTTTTTACCGGGAGGTACCGGGGATCGAACCCCGGTCTCTCCATATGGTAGACGGACGCCGAACCTCTTGAGCCACATCTGTTTCCCATCTCTCTTGAGACTGTATTTATTTACTCTACTGTGCCATCCTTTTATCTCTCGGTGTTCTTTCTAATTTGACTTCATCTTTTATACTAAATCCCAGTAATCTATGCTTTGAGTCCTAGACCATTTGCCAAAATGGGCTGCTTCATACCTTGACTTGACAAATTGCTTCCTAGGATTTATATGTTGAAAGGCTTATGTTCTATCTCCAAATATCCCTAAAAGACAGTTTCTGGATGGAAGAATGCTTTGATTATAGGGTGAAAACCATCACCATAATACATTCTCTCACTGACCCACCACTGCCTCCAAGACTTAGCCATTGCACAAGCGTGTGGGTTGCTCAAGGCCCTCTTCTCCCTAGTGTCTTCGGCTATTGTCTCCAGCAATGATTTTGAAAAAAATCAACTTTATTGATACATATTAATAAAGCACACAGTCCATCCAAAGTGTACAATCAATGGTATTTGGTATAATCACATAACTGTGCATGCATCACTTCATGCATTGTTAGAGTATTTTCATTATTCCAACAACAATATTAATAATAATAAAACCAGTCAGGCAAACAAAGAAACTACCCTTTAATATCACCTCTTAATCTCTCTATGCTTCCCCTGCTGTACATAGCTGCTCTTCTGTTACCATCTTTCTTTTATTTATATTTTTGTATAGATCGAGTTAAACAACATGTAGTACTTTTTGTCTAGTTTCTTTCACTTTGTATATTTCTATTTTTTTACTCTTAATGGAAGATTGTTAATATATTACTATACACTAATGTCCATATTTTGCTTTGGTTGTATTTTTGCCTATTAAAATCTTTTAACATTAACATATATTTGTTCAGTTTCAAAGAAAAGTAGACTTACAGATGCAAAATTACCCATACTTATATTTCACATGAGGTTTCACTATGCTATACGCTTATTCACAAAAAGACTTGTACAAGAATGTTCACAGTAGTCCCGTGTTACATTTTTTAGCTTTCTTTCTAGTGATAAACATGACCTTAGACTTTCCTTTTCAACCACTGTCATACTCATATATTAGCACTGCTAGTTACAAACATTATGATGTGCTTTCACCGTTTCTATTCATTTCCAAAGATTTACTTACAACCTTTTTACCAATTCTGCACAGATAACCTTCAACTTTCCATTCCCCAACCTCATTCCATTTTCTGGTGACCTATATTCCAGTTATTAACTCCATGAGTTTACCCAATATATTTAGTGTAAACTAATATCTAGCAATCTAGCAATGAGTTTATAAACAGAAATGCGGTTTACTGAGGATTGTGCTTAAGTTCTGTTTATCAATATAGGAATGAAGGAAAAATGTGTGTAAGTGAAAGGAAGGGCCATCTTGAAAGAGCATGCTATTTAAAATCTGTTAGATGCTCTCTACCCACCAGATGGCCAAAATTAAAATAACTGGCTGAAAACACCAAATGTTGGCAAGTACATGGAGCAATCAGTACTCTTGTACTTTGTTGATAGAGTATAAAATGGTATGACCACTTTAGAACAAGTTTTGGCAGTTTCTTATAAAACAAAACAAACACCTACCTTATGACCCAGCAATTCCACTCCTAGGTATTGACTCAAGAGAAATGAAAACACTTACTCACAAAAAGACTTGTACAAGAATGTTCATAGTAACTTTATTCATAATAGTGAACAAACTGGAAACAGTTCAGATATCCATCAATAGGAGAATGGATAAACAAGCTGTGGCATACTCAAACAAAGGAATATTACTTGGTGATAAAAAGAATGAATTATTGATACATGCAATAACATGGATAAATGTCAAGAATACTTTCTTGAATGGAAAAGATCTTACACTAAAGAGTGCATATGAAGTTCCAGAGTACAAACAAATCTCTGGTGGAAAGAGAAACCCCAACAGTGGTTGCTTATGAGGGGATTGGGGTGTTGATTGACTGGGAAGGGCCATGAAGGAACATTCTGGGGTGATAGTGAAAGTCTGTGTCCTGATAGGTGCCTGGGTTATGGTTTCATCTGCTGGGATGCCAGAATACAATATAGCAGAAATGGGTTTGCTTTTACAATGGGGATTTATTAGGTTGCAAGCTTATAGTCCTAAGGCCATGAAAATGTTCAAATTAAGGCATCATTAAGTGATGATTTCTCTCTGAAGACTGGCACATGGCGGTGTCTGCTGGTCTCTCCCTTCCCTTCCCGGCTTCATTGCTTCAGCTTCCGGCTTCCTCTCTCCTGGGTTCTGTTGATTTCAGCTTCTTGATCTCATGACTTCCTTTCTGTCAGCTTCTGGGTGTTTCTCTCTGTCTTCATCCTGTTTATAAAGGACATCAATAAGAAGATTAAGACCCACCCTGGGTCACACCATACTCAAGTAATCTAATCAAAAGAAGGTCCTACCTATAATAGGTTTATAACCCAGGAATAGCCCTAAAGATGTGATTTTCTGGGGTCCATCCAGCATCAACCTGTCACAGTTACCTAAGTGTATACATTTGTCAAAACTCACCAAATATATATTTTAAATTGGTGCATTTTACTGTATGCAAATTTTACCACAAAAGAAACCTGTAAGCACATAATGAATTCCAGGAAAAAATCCACCTGAATAAAATTTAGGCTCTTTTACGGAAGTGCCTATCATCTATCACCTTGTTTAATGTTTCATTAAAGCCAGGTATTGATTCATCCTCAGAGAACCCTGTAAACATGTCTTATATTGCCACAATATTTATAAGAGCACTTTCAAATATCATCAAGTAAGCAGAAGAGGGAATTGAATTTGACTCAGGTTGTAGGATTTCAAACGTTGGTTAAAAAAATTCTGTTTACAATATTTAAAAATCAAGTCTCTTGCCAAAATTGCTGGCACTGCCATGGAGACAGGTAGCAGGAAGCCCACCAAAGAAGAGGTAAATGCCCAGACTCAAGGGTAACATTTTTTATGGAGCCCAGGACACCATAATGATGTAGTATTTGTGTAGAAACTCAATATAGCTACTGAATGGAGCTTGTGCCAGTGGCAGCTCGTGGTCTGTTCATTAGAGGCGCTGTCGCCACGCCATTCCCTAAGCAACGAGACCTTTACCTTTTGCACTAAAGAAAAACTGTAGAGATTTAAGTATCTCACGAAACAGATGGATCAAATCAGTTGCTTATACATGGTGGTACAAGGATAAGATGAGACTTTCCTGGAACTAAAGATGGACTGAGAACAGAGATGGACTGGGATGTCCCTGATTCTCCTCCTTCTTTTCCAGCTGTCCTACAGGAATCTTCCATCTGCTTGTATGCTGGAGCACTGGGGAATTTGATGGGGCAGAAGTTGTGACTGCATATGTTACTCCACTTGGGGAACTTGGGGGCACTGATTTGAGGGCCCCTCATGACCCATGACCCAGCAACACTTTGGCTGCATCGACTTATTCCTTCACTGATGTCCTGCTCTCTTTGTGATGACAGTGATCACATAGTAGCTATTGCTAGAAACTATGTTAGGAGCGCGGGGTCTGGCTCCTTTCAGAGAAGCTTCAGCAAACACTGAGAAGGGATGATGGAAACTGAGAAGGACTGGTTCACACTCCTGGGGATGTGCCCAAGGCATCCATACCATCAGCACAGCCCAACTACAGAAGATGGTCAGCAGATTTACCAAGATGTTCTCAGCACCTAGACATGTGCCTTTTGCACTAATGAGAAAACTTAGAGAAGATGTGTACATCTAATTAGGAGAGCCTCAAATCAATGATTTAATGCAGGTGGCATCTCATTGTGCTTAACCACAGGGAGAATCTTTTTTGAAATGGTAAGTAGTTTAGCATCTGTGGTGGTTTGGAACTGTATGTCCCACAGAAAGACATGTCCTTAAAGTCGATCCATTCCTGTGGGTGTGGACTCACTGTAAGGAGGACCTTTTGATGAGGCTACCTCAGTTAAGATGTGACCCACCTCATTCAGGATGGGTCTTAATCCTATTACGGAAGCCTGTATAAACAGAATGAATACAGAGAGAGAGAGAGAGAGAGAGTGAAAGAGAGAGAGAGAAAGAGCCAGCCATAGGAGGCAAAAAGTGAAAGCAATGAAACCTGGAAGAGAAGGGAGAAACCAGCAGATGCCACCATGTGCCTTGCCATGTGGCAGAAGAGCCAAGGCAGTCTGTCTTTGGGAAGAGAGCATCACTTTGATAATGTCTTGATTTAAACATTTTCCTGGACTCTAACCATGAGTGAATACATTTACATTCGCATTGTTTTAGCCAAACCATTTCATGGCATTTGCTTTGAAACAGCCTAGGAAACTAAAACAGCGTCCATCCAATGTCTAAAGTCGGTCAACTCCTTACAACTCTTGTTTGGTGGCTGATCTTTGCTCTCTTGCTTAAGCTTATCAAAAGCTGAACTTCAATGGCATTGATGCAGATGTCCAAACAACAATTTCTCAATAGCGACAGTTAAATTGAGTGAGCGATCATTCAATCAATCAATTTCTACTGATTTTGAAATTTTACAATGGTTCCAGAAGACCCCACTTTTCAAGTTTCCCATTTTGAAATATTGAGTGTTCCAAGTGTAAGATCTACAAAACATGAAGCTGAGGGGCAACTTCAGAAAGTATAAGCTCATTGCAAGCAGTGTGGTTGCAGGGGTTGTGGGCACCGGATTTGGGATCAGGTACTTTGGATATTCAAATCAAAGCTCCATCTCCATCATCCTTACTATTTGTGTTACCTTCGGCAAGTTACTTAGCCCTTCTCTGCTCAGTAAAGTTTGTATTAGTGTGGTAATTATGTACCCCAGTAAAAACATGTTCTTAATCTTAATCTGTGTTCCTGCGGGTGTGAATTTATTTGTAAATAGGACTTTTTAAAGATGTTATTTTTAGTTAAGCTGTGACCAATTGAGTCACAGTGGGCCTTGATTTGTATTTTCTGTGGTCCTTCAACAGTGGAAGAAATTTGGACTCTATGAGAAGGCCACAGAGAAGAGTCAGATGTCAGAAGTCAGTGGAAACCAGGAGAACACACACAAGGAGAGAGAGATGGCCATGTGATGGAGGCAGAGATGCAGGCCAAGGAGCCCCAACGATTGCATCAAGCTGGCACCAGAATGTTATAGACTTTGGGGAGAAAGCATGGCCTTGCCAACGCCTTGGTTTGGGACTTTTAGTCTCTGAAACTGTGAGCCAATGTGAATGCTTGTTGTTTAACCCAACCCATTGTGTGGCAGCCTGGAAACGAAGATACTTAGGTAATACATGCAGAGTACTTAGCTCATGCCATAAGTGGTAGATGTTATTACGGTTACTGTTAATGTCCGATACATTGGTTATACAACTAAAAACAAAAATTGAAATGGGGTTGTTTCTTCTGCTCTCATTGTCTTAAAAGTGCTGATATTGCTGGTTTTATCACCACTCAAGAAAAGTTACAGAGTCCTGTGATACCTAGCCCGGGAAAATAATAAGAGCTTCCAGTCTCAAAACTTCTTTGGGGATGGGAAGCAGATGTGGCTCAACCACTTGGGCACCCACCTACCGCATGACCCTGGCTTTGGGTCCTGGCACCTCCTAAAAGAAGACAAGCAGATGCTGCCTCCTGCTTCAACAGAGCGAGATGCTACCACAACAGAGCTAGATGCCGCCCCCACCGCAACAAGCAGAGGCCACAAGCCAGAAGACACTGCAGCCCGTGGGGAGCAGGCGTGGCTCAGGCCATTGGGCACCCGCCTCCCATGTGAGAGGTCCCGGATTTAGTACCTGATGCCTCCTGGAGAAGGTGAGCAGACAGACAAGAGAACCATCTGAGGGACAGGGAATTAAAAAAAAAAAAAAAAAAAAAAAAAAAAAATCTTAAAAAAAAAAATAATAACTTCCTGGGACTACATGATTTTTTTTTTCCTTTTAAAAATGGCAGGGCAGTTATTGCCGACACATTCCAACATCTGTTTGAATGGAAATTTTACACAGTGTACAAAAAAGGTAAAATGAAAAGCAATGCAATGAAAGGCGCCCAGGCACATTAAATTATCATTGACTGTTGGAAAAGTTTTGTTTGTGGAATCATTGATAAACTTTTGTGGAGACCCAGAAGTTTGGGACCTCATTCAAAAAACTCTAGAGCAACACACAGAGTCCATTTAAAAACAAAGCAAAAAGAGCCACATTCGTTATATGCAGTTGTTTGAAGGTCTGGTTAATCCCTTTCCTGTTTTGATGACACCTCTTGTTCCCACGTGAGGTAGGCTTGGAATTGCCTTTGGTGGCTTCTCAGAGCCTCCATTTTCATCGTTCTGTCTTCTAAAGCCAAACGCGTTAGGCAAAAGCAGAATGGTTGTCATGAGATTAGTCACCACGAGGCATCTGCAGAGCTCAGTAACAGCCTTACAGGAACTTCCCATCTGTCCATCAGTACCTTAAGAAAGATGGGTATTTTGAAAAGCTTTGGGGATTATTTTGCTCCTCTGTTAGAAAGCAGATTAGAGGCATGACCCAATTAATTGCCTAGCGAGTGCCCAGAGAACAGGTTTCATACCCCATGTGTCAGAGGGTGGGAGTGGAATGGGGGAGCAGAGAGGCTTGATCAGGGCTGGGGAAAAAAAATGAATCAGAGATGGGCAAGGTGTCTCTTCTCCAAGCCGTCCTTCTGCAGGCACCTCCCACCACATGCATACAAACACACAGGCATCCAGCTGGTTGCTGCCCCTGCCTTTGGGCCAGGCCATTTCCTCCTGGCAGTGCCAGAAAATAAGCTCGACATGAGGCAGGGAAGAGAAGAGTTTTCAGTGATGCTGCAGTTTGTTCCAGGTTCCGGCAAGGATGGGAAGCTTCACAGCCAGTTTGAAAGAACTGAGAAAGTGACAGCAGGGGAGAGAGAATGCTTAGGCTATGGTTAGCAAGAGATGAGAAAATGCCTCTGATGATCTCCAAAAAGAGCCACTTCTGGGAACTGGCATCCCAAGGGTTTGGCCACAAAAACTTGAGAAAGGAAGGCATAGTCCTGTGCTGTGCAGGACAGTAGCCACTGGCCAAGTGTAGCAATTGAGCACTAGAAACATGGCCCATTCAAGTGGAGGGGTGCTGTAATATATATGCACAAACTATATACAATATACATGATATATGCAACAGAGACTTAGTTCTACAAAGGAATGCAACCTATTTCATTAATAATTACTTCATACGGATTACCTGTTGAAGGGAGAATATTTTGGATACATGGGGTTAAGTAAAAATCTGTTATTAAAATAAAATTTAAAAAAAATAACAGCCTTAGCAAAAGCTGCCAGAACCCAACCCACATCCATTGGGCCTTAACTGTTTCTTTATACTCCATCTGTCATCTGTGTGTCCTAGGGCTTATTCGGGAACTCTAGGCAGGTTGGAAGAGCCAGAGAATTCTCAGTCTTCAATCAGGAAGTTGATGTAAGTCCCAGCTCCCTTGATCCTCATGCAGAGTGAAGTTGAGGTGTGTGCTTTGTACCATTTCCTAGAGTTTCCTCTTGGGCTTCCCTCTCGGTGCATCACTCCCTGATAGCTGTGGCTTGCCTCTCCCAAATAACCTACCTGCACTGAAGTCCTGGTCTCAGGGAACCCAGACAAGATGCCATTCCCAACTTTGCTTCCCTGTCTATATCCTTCCCATTCACCAGGCTTTGAACCTCTGGGGTTAGGCTCCTGAGTGCTATGTTTTGTAATAGGCGTCTGTCATTGTGGTCACAGTTGATTGGACCAGGGAGAGACAACTGACCCAAGTTGGGCAACCAGAATGCCTTCCCTGGGAAATGTGCAGAGGTGAACTGGGGGTGGGAGTGGAAGGGAATGAGAGACAGAGAGGCAGAGACAGGGAGAGATTGAGAAAAGTCTTTCTCCAGGTGAGGATGGAATGGAAACATGCAAGCAGGGAGCTAGAAACATTCTGCCGCATGTTCTGAGGAACTGAGGCAGTTCAGCTCGTCAGCAGAGGGTAAAAGAAGAGGGTAAAAGAAGGTGTGCCGAGGAAAGCCTTGGTGAGGGACATACAGCTATGGCTGTGGTTTTTGGCACAGCTATTTCTGTGTTGATAAGATACCCATTTTCTTAAGAAAAAATTCTAATTTTGCTTAAGCGAGGATGAGATGATTTCTTTCACTTGCATCCAGAACCTCAACTAATAAAGTTTTCATAGCAGAAGTTATTCTTATTAAAAAATAAATCGTGTTTTTAGGTCTATTGTCATCTTGGCTCAGGAAGTGAGGTATTCTTTGGTTTTATGTTATATTTTTGTTAGATAGGCAGAATTACTTTGTGCTTTGTTCAGTCCCTTCCCCTAGAAGACACATTAGAAAAAGAAAGAGATGATTTTCCTTCCTCCCCAAAAGAAAAATGTGGGGTTTTGTGTTGTGGGGTTCTTGAGTTCTTTGCTCTCTTGGTATCTGAAGACAATCCCCTCCCAGTTCTTGGGATCTTGCAGGGGCAAGAAGCTGGGTTCCCCAAAGAGGAGCAGGTGTGCCCACATAGGCTGTGTGGACACTGAGGGTTAGGTGGCAGAGATGCAATCTGCGAAGAGGACTGCAGGGAGCTGTGGGAACTGGACAAGGACATCTCTTGACCAGCACTTCTGAAGACATGGGGTGCAGATGACAGTGGGGTTGGCCACCAGCACTGTGGTCCTTAGAGAGGGCTCCTAGGAGGGCATCTTTGCAGCCTATCCATAGTAGTCGGACATGGCTTAAGGGGAGAACCAGCTTTTAAGTAGCAAAGGGAGAAACAAGTGACCAGTCAAGACTAAAGAAAAGGCTCTTTCTCATTTTTTTGAAGCAAGTAAGCCTTGGGATTCTTACATACTATGGGGTGGTGGCTTCAGAATGATCTCTGAATTTGGCCGTTCTAACCAACCTTGGCAAGTGCAGGATTTAATTTGACTGAAAGAGTTGATTAAGATAGTTTTTAGACTCCAGGTGTGGTAGAAGAACTCATATACCTGTTACATTTTTTACATTGGGTTAACTGATATGATAAAGTGATCATTCTTTATGGTTGTATTTTGCAATAAAATCTCAGAGATGTTGTTTCTTGGGGATGGTCATGGGTGGAAATATGCAACTGCTTCCCTAGTCTAGCAGTCAATGTTAGAATGGAAAGGAAAAGAGAATTGCCTAAGAGTGGAGGGTTGATATTATACCAGTCAGAGAGCCAAGTTAAAACAAGAGAAACTGACTCTAGGAAACGATTTTTGGATTCTATTGGGATGTTCATGGAATAGGCAGTGTAGAGATCAAGACTAAGAAAATGGGCAGAAACAGGGGAAGGTGGAGAGCCAAAACACAGTCACAGAGACCATGGCTGCCCTACAATGCCTCCCCTGCCCTGCACCCCACAGGACACTAAATACATCCCAAGTGGTCCTTTGGGTTTTGCTGCAATGGTACAGAGTTGGTGTCCCAGGTGTGAGCATCAGCTTGGACAGGCACATGTTTGCTCAAGACTGTGCCTCCCTCCAGGAGTCAGGGACCACACACACCTGGCTTCTTGGCTACTGTAGTGGAAGGTGTGAGTCCAACCAAGACAATGATGGATTCCTTGAATATGACTAGGGGCTTCATCTGGTGGGCAGCCAAAACCTCCCAGAAAAAGTTGTCTATATTCACTGTATTTTTAAAAAGATTTATTTATTTATTTCGGCCCCCGCATCCTCCACCCCGCACCACAACCCCCCACCCGCCCCGCCACCCCCAGTGCTTTGAGCTTGCTTTCTGCTCTCTGTGTGTTCTTCTGTGTCTGCTTGTCCTCTCTTTAGGCAGATCTGAGAAGGTCTCAGATCTGATCCTGAGACCTTCTGGAGTAGAGTGAGGCGCTTAATCTCTCCGCCACCTCAGCTCCCTGGTCTGCTGCGTCTCTTATGGTCTCTCCTCTGTGTCTCTTTTGGTTGTGTCATCTCAGTATGCCAGCTTTCCACACGGGCCAGCACTCCTGCCTGGGCCAGCGCACTCCTGTCCTGGCCAGCTATCCTCTCGGGCCAGCTTGCTGCACGGGCCAGCTTGCCTTTCACTAGGAGGTCCCAGGAATTGAACCCTGGACCTCCTTTATGGTAGATGGGAGTCTAATCACTTGAGCCACATCCATTTCCTTATTCACTTTTACAATGAATGGCAACCATCACTCAAGTGCTTGTGGGTAAGTTGGTGATGCCCACTTTCCCAGGGTTTTCACCCGAATCCTCATCTCTTCCCTGCCTGCACAGTCTGTCCCCTTCTGTAGCAGCAATCCTACTTCTCCACCCATAAGTCTGAAATCTCTAGCATCTTTGTTATCTTCTGCCTCTCTTCCGAGTTTCAGACTTATATTCAATCAACTACTAAACATACCCTTGTAGATGACCCTCAAACTCAACTGAACTCATTATCTTTAGGAGCAGTATGTGAAGAGTGGTTCAGGCTGTGGACTCTGGAGCCATGTGGATTAAAATCCCAGCTGGGCCATTTATTAGCTGTGTAACTTTGGACAAATTACACCATAAGTTCTCTGTGGCTCTGTTTTTTTGTCTGTAAAAATGGAGATAACACATATTGCATAGGGTTGTTATGAGAATTAAATGATGTAATACATGCAAAATGCTTAGAATATTGCCCAGCCCATAATAAGCATTCAATAAGTTATTATTTCAACACTAATCTTGAACCTCCTTTTATTTGCTTATCTTGGTTAATACACCTTGGTCATTCAGGCTAGAAACTTCTAGATCAAATCTGACTGCTTTTTCCTTTCTCCTCAGTGCCCATATTATATCAGTTCCCAAGTCTCTTGAGTCAACGTCTCAAATGCCTCTTAAATCCTCCTCTCCAGTCCCACTGCCCCTTCCTTGGTTTTGGAGATGAATGAAATAATCCTCTAACTAGTTTCTTAGGGTCCAGGTATTTCCAGATTAAAGAAAGGTGTATAATTATTTCGTATGGTGATAATAACTGCTAACATTTTGAGCCTCCTCTGTAAGTGAGGAAATGTTCTAAGAGCTTTACATGGACTAGTTAGTTCATCTAATTGTCACATCCACCTCCTGAAATTGGTACATGTATCATCTCCTTCTTGGAGATAGGGAAATCAAGGCACCGAGTACTCGGGTCACACAGCAAAATGTGCCTGAGGGGGGATTTGAACTTAAGCTCTATGAAGCCAACATCCGTGCAATTCACCACATACTACACCCTATACAGATAGTTTCTAAAGTAGATGCAGCATCCCCTGAGGGTATCATGGGTGACAAATTTTAGAGCTTCTATTTCTATGTATCTTAAACTAAAATTACAAAATAGATTAAACTGGATTAATATAAAACACACAGATTAACACGGGTGGTTGGTATGTCTATCAGATGGCCCTTGAAGCTTCTGGAACCCAAAGCACCCTCTGCGGAGAGAGGGGAGGTGATAATTTGAGAGGTTGGTGGCGACAGTCGCTCATCTTTGCTGCAAAATGCTGTTCATGTGTTATACAGCATCATCGATACGGCTAATGGTTCTAAAATTGACTTGTAAGGAGTAGAGACATTTTATGAAAGGGAAGCAAATATGAAACATTTCTTCCAAATAGAGATTCACTGGTCATAGCCAAACGAAGTCCTGAGAGGAGTTGTCGAACCTTATGATGTGTTCCCATTTCTGACTTTTTCTGTGATAAGTGGCTGTTAGTTATAAGCCACCTAAAAAATAATTTAAAACATACTTAATATGATCCTTCAAGGTAAAGGTGACATTTTATCAAGGAGTGGAAGAATAATTGATTTTTAAAAGAAAAGCAGGTCGTGGAGAGAGCATGTTGAACACAGATCTTTGAAAATATTTCTAATGCTTTGCATTTTTCCCTTCCTCCCTCCCTCCCTCCCTTCTTTTCATCCTTCCCTCTTTCCCCCTCCCTTCCTCCCTCTCTCCCTTCCTTCTTTCTTTTGTACTTTCCTTCTCTCCCTCCCTCCATCCTTCCTTTTGAAAATGTGTTAACTATAAAACATCATACCTACATTCTTTAAAATATGGAAAATAAATTTTCTAATCTGCCCCCAGTTTTTCAAATGGGAAATTTCATTTTTAACTCATTTGTTAAAAATATGAAGTGCAACAACTTCCAAGTAATTTTTGCAATAACAGTCAACTGACATCAGAGAACACTGATGTATAACAGCCAAGTTATAGTAAAATCTTCATCTAGGTGGTAGAAAGAATAAAAATAAAAGATAACGCAGTAATATGTATGTTTCCTATTTGGACCTATCTATCTTTGTGAGGGATATTTTTCGCCTCTGACAGTCTTAAAATCAAATATCAAAATATGGCTTTTAAATCACTATATCATGAAATGTTAAACCAAGATTTAAAAAATAAAGATAATTCAATCACACTGCTCTCATGAAAAATATTAATATTACTTATAAGAGTTTTTATATTATGGATAAATAAAATAATATTTTAAGCTCTTTATTTTTAAAAACTAAAAGATTTATGTTTCTAAAATAGTAATATAAAGGCAAATATATAAAACTTACAAACAAAATATCAACACATTAATACTGTTGGAAAATTGTTTTTCCTGACAAATGTACCAGTCTGAAAAGTTTGGAGGCCCCTGCTGCATACTCAAAATATATTTTTATGATTATGTCCCATTAAAAATACTTTAACTTTGCACAGTGCTTAATCCTATTTATAAATTATTAACTTTCTGGAATCAAAATTATTGCTCTAATTAAATTCTTATTTCTTCTTGTTTGTTTCCTTTACTCATGTTTATCTATCTCTCTATCTATATTTATTTATTATTTACCTCTTTCTTTAAACTTTCCATCTTATCTCTGTAGCTCGTTTCAAGTTTTTTCTCCTTTGGCTTTACCATCTTTTCCCACTTTCTCAGTTTTTTTAGTTTAGATTTATCCTCACTTTGCATTTTCCATTCTTCTCTAAATGCATTCCAGCCCATTTCCTTCCCTGTGGCAGCGCTCTCTGCCCTGCCTTCTGTGTCCCCACCTTCCGGTCTTGCCTGGCTGGGCCGGTGGTTCCAGATCTCTCTTCCGTGTTTCTTCTTCTCAGTGCTCTGGGGAGAATCTTGGCTGATTAGAGCATCACAGAGAAGTAGCTGGATCCATTAGCTTTTTATTTCCATTGTCAGATCAGAAATAGGATGTGGTGAGTCAAACAGGAAGTGGTCAGCGTTGGCCCCGGGATCGTCGTGGAGCAGAGCTGCCCAGGGGGAGATGCGCCCGGACGTCATGAGCCTGAGCTGGGACCTCGTGCCCCTCCTACTAAGGGAGCCCTTGATACCTACAAGGACTGTCAGAGAAACACTATTAATAAAGTCGTTTGTTATGTATGGGGTCTCAGGGGATAAGGCAAACAGTGGGCATGTCCCAGGCAAGGTGTACTCTGAGTAGATGGAAATGGAATTTACAGGGCCCCTTGTTACAACACTGTTCTAAAGGACAGAAATGAGTGTCAGTCGGCCAGCCCTGGCTCCCTGCCATAGGGTTTTGTTTCCTGTATCACCAGAGGTCTACGTTACAAAGCCATTTCCCTTTGAAAGCTGCCCCATGGCACCAGCTCCTGGCACAGAATTATAAACCTGAGGCTCCAAGGTCAGTGCTGTGTCTGCCCCAGTTAGGGGGCTTTCTGCACCCCACTGTTGAGTATCCACCCCACTGTTGAGCCCTGTGTGTCACTCCCCTGGTGCACCTTCTTATGGGGTCAGCACATCAGCGCCTGCAGCCAGTGTGTGCTCAGGGTCTCTTGCCCCGTCTCAGGGGCTCCAGAGCAGAGGCCGCCTCCTCGGGGCTTTGTGGACCAAAGCCATGCCCTGCTTGTGTGTCCCTTGGGGATCGTCACCCCATAGTTTCAGAGGCATGCACTGACGGTTGCACACCTCAGGAGGTAATCTGAGCCCCAGGCCCACGTGGGCAGCCACGAAGCCAAGAAGCCAGGGGCACTGCTCTGCTTTTTCTCAACGGCTGACGTCTCCCAGCTCTTCTTCAATGTCAACATGTTTTCCCATGAAAGCTCGAGGTAGCATTTCCCCCACCTTATCAGCCCTAGCAACCAGAAGCCCGGTTTCCAGGAAAGCAGCCTCTGGATGCGAGCTGGTGAGCCCTGTTCCCCAGCCCGGCGTGGCATTCCTGCCCTGGGAACTCAGAGGCAGTGTGTTTTTGCAGCTGTGGCCACGTGACCTCATTTCCAGCTTGCCAGCCTCCCTCCTCCCTCCCCACGCGGGCTCCCAGCCTTCCTCCTCCCAGCCGTCCAGGGTGGTAGGTTGTGGAGTGCTGGCAACGCCTCCAGGCTTTTCTGGGGGGCCAATTCTCTTTGTTTCTCAGAACATCCCTGGCCCTGGCTACTCTAACCCTTCCCCTGGGTAGAGACAGTGCAGTGAGGGGGCTCCAGGAACCCACGTCTCTTCTGTTTGCAGAGACACAGCTCTGGCTCCTCTCAAACTCGCTGGGTGGCCCCGAGGAGGACCGTCCCCTGTGGGGGGCCCTTCCCTCCCTGCTGTTTCGCTGCACCCCACATCCCGTGAGGCACTGAGGAAAAAATAGCTGTGATGCTCTCATGCAATTGTTCTGTACTTCCCAGGCCTGGCCATTGTCTCTGAGTGAATCGGGTGGTTTTGGCGATCTACGAAGAGAGCAGATTGTGTCTTGCAATACAAAGAGGCTCTTTTTATAACCATATATGTCTCCCCAGGAGAACCAATAAATAATGTGGTTGCTCTGGCTGGGTTGTCTTTCCATAGCTGCCCCTGGAGCCCTCTGGCTCCCACTCGCTGCGTCTCCTATTTCAATTTTCATCTCCTCTCGCCTTTTGTAACTCAAGTAGCTGCTGGGGCTTAAGAACAGCTGACAACCCCAACAGCTCGCAGCAGCGGCACCTGGGGAAGAGGTGGACGGGATCTGGCTTGCAAGCATGCATGGAGGTGCCCCGTCCCCACAGCCATGAGTCACTGGCAAGGTGAGCAAAGGATGCCAGCTGGGGGGTGGGGAGCCTCTGTGCCAAGCCCAGATCCGGCAAGGCCCATGTGAGTGAGTAATAGGCCGGGGAAGAGTGTTTCCCACAGGAGGATCCCACAAACAGCCCTCGATTCCCAACCTGACCTCCCCCCTGTCCCTTGGCAGACTGTGGGCTGGCCACACACTTGGGTCAGGGCGCCGTGCAAGTTGCTGACTCAGAAAGCTGGAAGGTCCTTTTAAAACCCAGCACATCCAAGCTCTTTACAGATGAAGAAACTGAAGCCCAGAGGAGAAGTAAGTTGTCCAAAGGCAGGGTGGTCCTGGGGCTTGGGCCCTGCTTGATACCATAGATGGCGAGGGACAACCCTCTATCCCCCCAGCCTGCCCCCAACCCTGGGACCTCCCTATCTGTGCCTAGGGAGGGGAGCACACACAGGGCAGGTGGCATGGAGGAGCCATGGGAAACCACGGATGCCACCCCTCAAACTCGGTGCCTGTCCTTGCTCTGCTGACCCCTCCAAACATGGGGGTGTTTCCTTCTGGTAGATTCCAAACCCTTCACCACCTTAGCCCTGTGGGAGGGACAGCCCTGTGGCTGGCTCTTCTCCTGCCTCCAGCTGTCTTTTGATTATTTTGTGCCTGGAATTCAGGGATCCAAAAGGGACATGGCGACCCAAGCGTATCATTTGGCTGGCAGCGCCGGGGTTCGGAGCCGAGTGCTACAGCAGCCAAGATGTCGTTAGGCTCTGATTTATCCTATCGTTAAATGCTGGAGTGGAAATTTCTGGGAACGTCCCTGAAGGTGACAACACGGACAAATGTTGCCTCCCTTTCGTTGGGAGGCATCTTCCCTCAGAGCTTTGGAATGCCATGCGTTTTTTTTTTTATCTCCGTCTGATACGTAAGCGGTGTCCCTATCTACCTCTGCCTTCTTCACAGGGCCCCGCATGCCATCGGCGTTTAATAAATGATAAAAAATAGTAACATCTGAGCCAGTGACCTTCACCTTCATCAGTTCCTCCTCCGTGGGGAGGGTTGGTGCCTGCTGGCCGACCCAAGCCTGGAGAGGGAAAAGAAACACATTCACAGAGAGACACCATGGTTCCCCCAAAGAGTGGGGCGCTCGCCCTGCACCCCCCAGGAAAATGCGCTGCTTTGTCCATTGCCCAGATGAGGGTTTCGCTCCCTTTTTTTTTCTTTCCTGTGAAAAGGGCCTCCACCTCGCCCTGGGCCAGCCAGGAACTTATCCTCTTCAGGCCATTGTCAGGCTGAACCTCGTCAAACATTTGACACAGTGCTGGTCAGTTAGGCACTTCAGAACCCATCCTTGTGCTGAAGCTGCTGCCTTCTGGAACATTCTCTTCTTTGTCTGCCCCATCAGGATTTCTGTCCCACCATCATTCAGCCCGAGACGTCCTTGTCTCATGGTTAAGAACAAGAGCCACTGGGCTTTTCTAGCCAGTCTGGGTCTGTAGGGTTTCCCCCACCCCCCACTCTGCTCCCCCTACCTCTGCCTTTTTTAATTTTAATTTTTTAAGTACACAGCCTTGTCTTTACCCACAAGGCCTAGGCAGTGGAATGCAGGCAAATTCTTTCTGTTCTTTTTGTTCAACCAGCTTCTCCCCATCCTGTTTTTTTTTTTTTTCTTTCTTTCTTATAGAAAAGGTGAATATATCCAGGGGAAGAAACCTGCCTGGGGCACTAAGGACTGGGAGACAAGCTTTATGTTGCTTATTTAATCTCCTCCCTAGACCCATTTTACAGGTCTGATAACTGAGATTTGGTGAGGTTAAGTCAATTGCCAGGTCACGGTGGGTGGACGAGGCTGATTTTGTCCAGCTCCATGTGCCTGTCGTGGCTCTATGCTGCGGGCTCACCATGAAAGAAGAACAGACTCCATCCCTTTTCATCTTTACGGCAGCCCTGTGAGCAGGGAGCTCTTGCTATCCCCATATTACAGACGAGGAAATCCCGGCTCAGCCAAGTCAAGTACCTTCCTAAAGTCGTGACTCTGGCTTCTGAGCTGTTGTTACAGCAGCAACAGATGTTCTCCAGGTTTCCTAGGCATTAAGGATGACTGGATTTTTCACATCTGCCCGGAATTGTCCCCGTTTTAGCCACGAACGTGCCTCATCCTGGGAGACCTCTCTCTCCAGGGCAAACCACAAAGCCAGAAGGGTGTCACCCTATTCAAATCTCCGCCATCTCTTCCTCTTCCTTTCCCACAGAGCGTCTCCTGCTTTTGATCTTCACAGCCACACAATGTGACTTCGGTCATATTCTTGGGAAAGACGGAGGCGCTGGGGGCAGAGAGCGGAGCTGAAGCCAGGGGGATGTTGTGAGGATTAAAGGAGAAAAGTTCTTAGCACTGGGCTGGGAATGGAATGAATGCCCAGTGAGGAGCAGCTCTTATAAGCATGACGTGGTGTGGAGGATGGGAGAATACAAAGGAATGCCAGCACGCCTAGAGGATCCTGTGAGGTGGAAAGATCCACCTTCATAAACCGGCTTCACTGATGGGTTCCCACCAAGGGTTTGGCATTTCCACCCATTCCCGTGCCTGGAAATAATAGGTTTGCGTGGCCAGCTGTAGGGCACAGATTTCATGTGAGGTCATCCAGGCTTTGAGGAGTCCCACATCTTCCCAAGCAAGGATGCAGGGCAGTCGGAATTTAACTCCAACGCTGTCAGACCCCAAAGCCTTGCTCTTAATCGTGAGCCTGTGCCACTGCCTAGGGCGAAAGGGCATGGGAGAAGTGGACTTTCTCACAAACGACCCCCAAGAAAGCAAGGGGAGGAGGCAGGAAGATGCAGAGTGAGAAAATGGCATCTGTGGAGGAGCTGGGGTGTGCAGAGGGGTTTCCAACCAGTTTGTAAGATTAGCTTCGTGGACTGAGTGTCCCTACCTGCTGAGCACTGCTCTATGCCTGTCCACGTATGACATATTCAAGCCTCCCAACAAGCCTTATGAAGTCGGCAGTGTCGTCGTCATCATCACCATCTTATAAACGAAAAGTGAAGCACAGAGAGAGGTTAAGAAATATGTCCTCATGTTCACAGAGACAGAAAGGAGCTTAGAGGTCACCAGGGCTGGGAGCAGAGAATGGGGAATCAAGGCTTACCAAGTACAGAGTTTCTGTTTGGGGTGACAGAAAAGTTTTGGTTATGGACGGTGGTGATGGCAGCACAATCATATGTGAATATAATTAATGCCATTGAACTGTATACTTGCAAGTGGTTAAAACAGGGCATTTTATGTTGTGTGTATATCACCACAATTAAGATTAAGACAAAAAGACAAACCATAGAATCGTACACCTAGAGTAAACTATGGACTTTAGGTAATAATAAAATTCTGATAATATTATTTCACCAATTGTAACAAATGTATCACACTCGCAGAATGTGGTTAAAAGGGAAAGCGGTGGGGGGCGGGGGTGGGTATATGGGAACTCTGTCCTTTCTGCATGTTTTTTTTCCTGTAAATCTACAACTGTTCTAAAAAATAAAGTCTACTGAAAAAAGAAGATAGAAATATGCCCAAGGTCATTGCCACTCAGCCAATAAGTGACGTAGCAGGGATTCAAGCCAGGCAGTCTGGCTCCAGAGCTGGGGCCCTTAGCCTCTTGGCCACACGGCCCCTTCCCTGCCTCAGCCCAATGAGGGAGTAGGGATGGGTGGGCACGGGGTGAGGAGCTGGTAAGGGAGCAGGTGTGTGTGTGTATGTGTGTGTGTGTTTGTGTGTATACACATTGAGCGAAAAGTGGCTCCAGGAACACCTTTGGCTCCTAGAGCTTGAAAATCACCCCCACCCCCTCTTACTGTGCCTCTAAGCCTTTATAGAAGCTCCATGACTAGGTCTCCTTTCAGGAGTGCTGGGAGAGCGCCAAGCTCTGAGATCACCTGTTGGCTCTGGCCCAGTCCGCTGTTCAGGAAGCAAGCCTGTTGTGTACCCCTTGCACCTGTGTCAGATGGGAAATCTGGGCCCAGGGTAGCAGTTCAGCAAAGAACCTGTGCTGGGGGCGGGGGGTTGCCTGGCACAGGTGCATGGGCGAGCGACCCCACCTCACCCCTCCGACAAAGGGGAGGCCCTGTGAGTCACCAGCCCAGGCACTGCCTCGCCCATCCAGCCCTCCTGCCAGCACCTCCCCTCTGCTACCTGCTCACCCCCGCCAGCCATTACTCACCTGTCTCGTATTTGTTCCCCCTCCCTGCGTCTGCCCTGGGCTCGTCCTGGGACCAGGCCTGTTATGACCCATTAAATCATGAAAGGCCCACACATCAGTGGGCTGAAATGCCTGAAGAATAAAAACCCAGTAACAGCCACAATTGATAGTCCAACTTGAAAAGAGAACCAGAATCACTTTTTGCACGCTGGGGAGTTTTGCTTCTGATAGCTTTCGTGCTGGAAGTTCTCTTTCTGCAAAGAAGTTGGGGGAGCTATTTATATACCAGAGCTGCACAGAGGGGCCATTTCTAGGTAGCTAGCATTTCTGTTTTCCTGTCCAAAGTTTGAGCAATTGCGGACTGAGAAATGGAAAATTCTCTGCCATCAGAATACTAGTGCTGATACCAACAAGTGATTTTTTCCAATCCAGACTGGCTTAATAGTGGAGCAGTTTGAGATATGGAAATAGATCCTGAAACCAGGCTGACGAAAGAAAGAATCAGTGGCTGAGATCAATTGGCTAAGGGCAGGGCTGCTGTGTCCTGCTGCACAGGTTATACACTGTACAACTCCAGGGTCTGTTATTCACAGAGATCAGAATATGTTGGATGACCCCTGGAGTTTTGTCAAATGATAGCTCTGACTAAGGGCTTTTACAGTCCCATAGTGAGGGATGTGTGCAAAGTTGACATCGGAACAAAACAGTGCATATTATTTACAGTTTGTCTGTATATCTATACATGCTAATCTTAGCTGTTGAGCAAACTGCATGGACAATTCACTTGTGGATTCTGTCATTTAAAAATGTTTTGGCATGAAATAAATATAGTCACAGGAAGTTGCTAAAAATGTACAGGGAAGCCCCACGTACCCTTCATTGAGTCTTCCCCAACAGTAAAACCTGCATAACTAGAGCACAATAAATAGCAAAACCAGAAAATTGACAGCAGTGCAATCTAGGGAGCTCATGCACATGTTGCCAGTTTTACATGCACTCAGTTGTGTGAATGTGTGTGTAGCTCTGTGCAGTTTCCCCACATGCAGAGTGGTGTGAACCCCACAGTAAAACACAGAACTCTTCCACCTCCCCGAGCGTCTCTTCCACCGGCTTCCGCCTCCCTCCATCCTTAACTCTAGAAACCACTCTCTATACTTTTGCTATTTCAAGGAAGCTCTTTAAATGGAAAGTCAGTCTTTATGTTTTATTTTTTCATTTTTCCAAACACACACTCCTCCTTCTCCCATCCCCTAGTCACCTTGAATCTACTTTCTATCTGGGAGAATTGACTGTTTCTAGTCTGCCTTAATAAGTGACATAATACAACATTGGTCCTCATGTGCCTTGCTTATTGCACAGAGAATAAGGTTTTCAAGGTTCTTCCGTATTGCAACGTGTCTCAGAACTTCATTCTTTCATCTGGGCAAATAATATTCTATTGTGTCTACCACATTTTGTTTATCCTGTCATTTGCTGATGGACACTTTGGTGTTTCCTCCTTTTGGCTATTGTAAATGATGCTGCTTTAAACATTCGTGTAGAACTGAGTGTTTGAGGCCCTGTTTTTATTTTCTTTGGAAGTATACCTAGAAGTGGAATTGTTGGGTCATATGGGAATGCTGTGTTCAACTTTCTGAGGAACCGCCACACTGTTTTCCTTCATGGCTGCACCATTCTACATTCCCACCCACAGTGCACTAGCATCTCAATTTCTCTACATTCTTTCCCGCATTCAGCCCTTCTAAAACTAATTCTTTCACTACAAAGTTCCATACGCGTTAATGATTTCCATGCAAGTAATCCCAAGAAGAATCCAGTGGCTGGAGAGGGGCAGGTCAGGCAACAAGAGAAGTATTTGTTTTTCTGATGCAATTATTATGTCCAGGCACTGTTCTAAGGCTTTATGTGGACATCCTGCAGAATGGAGCCTGTGAAAGCCTGCTTCCCCTTTGGGGTTCTCCCCCCACCCCATCCACCACACACCCGACGTCCTTTACATCTGCACTTTCCATCGGATCGACATCCTCCGAGAGCAGGGGTGTCTGGCTAATCAGAGATCTGGACTCAAACCACAGGCCCTCTGGCCACTGAGTGCTCTGTTTTGCCCTCCCCTGGACGCTGAGCAAGCTCTGTCTGTCCAGGAAGCTGAATTCTACTTCTTTGCCACCCCCAGAGCTCCAGCAGCTCAGACCAAATGCTGCCTGGAAGTGGGAGGCTCGCGGCCTTGGCTGTGTGTCTCATCCCTGCAGCCACCACGGATGACTCTGGTTCTCACTGCTGAAGACGTGGAGAGAAATGCACACACTGTGATTGGTACTCTCTACATTTTCAGGAATTATAGATGAGTGGAGAGGAACTCATTGTCCTAAATCCCCAGCTGGGCATGAGATGTAGGAAATCCCCTTCTTGAGGTTACTAAGGCTCAGTGGCTTGGTGAGGCCAGGTCTCCAGTGACATAATGGAACAGGCTGGTTATCTGGGAACTTTCAGCCAAATTGCCACAGACAGACACTGGGGGGGTTGTAGACCTGGGGATGGATTATTCAGACACCAGTGAGTCGTTATATCTAGAGAGCTTTGAAAGTTAAGGGCAGTCTGATGAGTTAGAGGCAGCCTTAGCTTACGTAAAGGCATAAACTAAATGCTACTTTAGAACCTTGGTTGCACCTTGAGTTTGCAAAGTTTCTCTTCTTCCATTTGTCCATGGACCTTTGGCCTGATGCAGAGAAGATACAATCTTGGTGTTTCAACTCTGTCTGGACACCAATTAATTTAATCATCCAAAGTTATTCTTCAGGTGTAATCCTCTAGTAGTATATTCCAAGAGTGGGCTCACTTGGGTATTTACGACCAGTTTTAGGGTTGGACAGCTGTCACTGTTTGATGAGCTTTGAGGCCAAGTACCTCGTGTTGTACAGCATGTATACTTTATTTATTAAGGCAAAAAATGTTGATTGGGTAGTGATTAATTGTGTGGGTTAGGAAAAACGGAGGCCCTCTATGAATGACAGCAGGAGGTTTTTGGCATTTAACCTGGCTTTTTAGGTTAGAACTTGAGACCATAAAGTCAGAAGTAAAAAAAAAAAAACAACAACAGGTCATCCATAGACTGTGTGATCAGTTCTTTGTTCCCCAGTAAGCTGGGGACATCTGAGCTTATATAAGCTCATGTAAGGAGAGAAACAAGGCATTGTTTCATTGTCACTGATGCCATTAAAAATGGCATGATTAGACTTAAATTCCCCCAAAATGGTAGGCACTTTGATAACAAACACTTTAGAAATTCACTGGAGACTTACTAAACCTTCATTCTTCAACTTTTGTCTTGGAAATTCCCCTTCTTTTTTGGGCCATTCTCCATTATGGTGAAAAGAACTTAAAGTTCTTGTGAGTTCTTCAAGTTTTTCAAGAATCTGAAAATGGATCTTTTAGGTAGATTCCTTTTATAGTGATTCCAATCCAAAGCAAATAAGGTTAAAACAAGGTCCAAAGTCCTTTGATTCTGAATAAAACATGGGAAAGTTTCATTTTCAAATGAGGGCAATTTGATGCAATGGCGATGTGATTTTCTTTTTTTCTTCCATAGTCAGAAGTCCTTAAATTTATTCCACAGACTCACTATCCATCCTTTCCTTTTTTGTATCAAGTACCCTTTTATTGGGAGCCACATAACAGGCTCAATCTCTTATCTGCAATCCTGAAATCCAAAAAGCTCTGAAAACCAAAAGCATTTTTGTAAATTTGACACCCAAATCCTTTGGCAGCAAACTCTGACCTGAATTGACTTGAAGCTACGCTATTTATAGTCTTTATTTATTTCACTTACTATGAAATATTAACATTTGAATATGGGGCCTCTGAGGGGTGGTTGTTTGTTACATAATGAATGGTATATGCACAAGATTATCTTCCTAAAAACCTGAAACATTCTGAATTCCACAACACATCTGGTCCCAGGGGTTTCGGATAAAAGATGGTGGACCTGAAGAACAAACCTCTTTCTTTTTCTTGCTACAAAGCATCGAATGACTCTTCTAATAGGGGATGTGACCAAACCAGATGACCCAACTTGCCAGGCTTTCAGCCCCTTGTCACTGACTAAACTGAAGGTGGCATGAGCCCACGTCAAGCCTCAGCCAACACCCCTCTGCGTGGCCTGGTCCCAGCACAAGCAGTCTGACTTTGGGGGGGGGGGGCGGAGGTGATCCCCGTTTCCCCAACTCCTCATGGAGGTTGTGGGGTGGTTAGCGCTTGGCTTATCACTACCGAGGCTTGCACTGGAGTGTGTAATTGCCTTACCATGACATCACCGAGACACAGTTCATTCATTTATTCATCCAGTCCTTCATTCAATGAGTATCTCTTGTGTACTACTGCTGATCTTGGTATATTTTATTGGGATCCTCTTACATAGTGAGAGAGAGAGAGAATCAGTGTTTCCTAAACAGTGTTTCATAGAATCCAAGAGATGTTATTGGGTTTTGGAGGAAAAAAAATTTCCATGATCAGGTAAATCTGGGCAATGATGAATTAAACAGAGTTAAACGGCTTTCCCCATAGCGGAACTGTTTTGAGTCCTTAATAAAGTGAAATGCAGCCCAAACATCCAAAGGGGGCCCTGGCATTGATCAAGGAATGCTGGTCCTACCTACTCCCACCCCCACCCCTGCCCCTTCCCAGCTCCAGTGAATTATGTGGAAAGTGATGAAGGTGAATGACTCTGTAAAGCACCAGGAGAAATTTCCTTGAGGCTCCCTCTCTGCATTTGCAGGGGCTGCCTGGTCTCTTGTTGCTGCCTCCAGCTACTCGGAAAAAAATATAAAAATACAAGTGGCCACTCAGACTGGGGTAGTGCAGGAAAAGGCACTTCCGGGCTCATCCAGCCTTGGGGAGTTATAGGGCAACTTCCAGTTGAATCTCTTTGAACTTCTCTCTTTTTAAAAAAGATTTATTTATTTATTTCTTCCCTTGTCCCTCATTGTTTGCACTTGCTGTCTGCTCTCTGTGTCTGCTCATTGTGTGCTCTCTGCGTCTTGCTCATTGTCTTTTAGGAGGCACTGGCAACCGAACCCTGGACCTCCCATGTGGGAGAGAGGTGCCCAATAGCTTGAGCCACATCTGCTCCCTGCTCATTGTGTCTCCTCGTTGCCTCAGTTTGTTGCCTCAGCTCGCCATCTTGCTCATCTTCTTTAGGAGGCACCAGGAGCCAAACCCGGGGCCTCCCTTGTGGGAGACAGGCACTCAACTGCTTGAGCCGCATCGCTCCCCTCTCTTTTCTTCACTTATTCCTTTGACAGCTTACTTTCTGTGGTCTTGTGCTATGGATGGCAAAGAGTGGGATTGTTTCCTGACCTGGTAGCATTTTTTTTTTTTATTAGCAATTTTGCTTTACTTTGGTATTTGTAATTTGTACCAATTAAACATACTCCTAATGTAACACATTGCAGAGTTCCATCGGTGGGTAATAATAGAAATGGCACATCTGCCCAACTTGTTCACTACAGTATGACATTTTATACCATGTGACAATTAAAGCGAGAAGTAGCTTACCATGGCAATAACATTGTGTTTAATGGAAAAATGTTTTACATGATTGTTTCTAAATTTAAATAAAGATTCATTAATATTAAACAAAATTTAAAACTCAGACCCTTTCTTGCACTCGCCACATTGCCAAGTGCTCCTAAGTGACTAGCGGCTGCCATATTGGATTGTGCAGCCTCTGCAGGGAAGGTGAGCAGCCTTCTTGGGCAGTTAGGCAAGTGCAAAACATTACAAGAAAGCAGGAAATTTGTTCAGAAAATCCAAGCCTGGTAGCATTTTGACAGCCCAGATTTCTTGGGATCCAAAAATATACGGGGGACAGGGTGGATCCATTTTCATGACTGGCCTTGCGGACGAGTTAAGGTCTCTCCCAGGGAAAACCAACCAACATGCTCCAGGGTGTTATTTTAAAGCACTGTTCTCTAAAGTTAGAGCATTGTCTTCACCTATGGGAAGTCAGCACAACTTTATGACTATTTCACTGGACAGCTTGGTGCTGGGGATAGTCTTGATGTAAAATGGAGGTGGATTGAACTCTTCTGTGTTTGCTTTCTTAAACAATGATTTGAGTTCACTTTGTGACTTGAGCTTGGGTTCTTTTACCGTGTGTGTGGTTGTAGCTGTTATTATAATTATTATTTCTGCCATCGACTTACTGTCTGATAGGAATTATATCACTTTCTCATTTGACTTCATTCATGCTTTGGTTTCCCCAGAGGAAAATAGGAGTATTAAGGAAGAAATGCCTGTCCAATAGGGAATATTCTTGGAGTGGAACACTGTAGGTTTTAGGAGATGACTTTCTTTTTCTCTGTGAGTGCTGCGGTGTGTTCAACAAAACAGATTACAATTTAAGACTGAGGCCCTGTGAGAGGAGGGCCCCATGCTTTCTTATCTACTGTATCCCTGGCACCCAGAGCAAGGCCTGGTCAGAGAGGTGCTCAGTACTTGTTGAATGCTTAAATGATTGATGAGTGTCCATTGGAAAGAAGGAAAGAAATAAGGGAGGGAGGGATGGAAGGAAGGAGGAAGGGAGGGAGGCAGGGAGGGAGGGAGGGAAGAAGGAAGGAAGGAAGGGAAGGAGGGAGGGAGAGAAGGAGGGAGAGGGAAGCCATCTTTTGAGCTAACAGAGAACAGAGTAACTCCAAGATATGTGTAAATCTTTTTTCTTCCCAATTCTTTCCAAACACATTTTTAAATATTTCAAGTTCGCTTATATGTGTCGTTCCCCTGTTATGTGAGTGAGTGAATCATCTCTCTGATCAGGGCTTTCAGACTAGTACAATGAGTGTGACTCTACTTTTTTACAGAACACACATTTCCCTTTTTTGTTCTTTATGCCACAGCAAAGCTTGTGTCCTTTAGCAGTAAGACAAGTCCACATTTGGCCTGAGTGCTAGCCGGCGAGAGCTACATGCTCCTAATATTTAAATCTGATCCTATCAAAATTACCTGTGCAAGCCCAAGTGATCCTCAGCCCAGCAGGTATTTTTCTTCCCTAACTGTAGAAAGTTCACTGTGCCCTGGACCTTCCTCTGCCACCTCCCCCACTTTTCCTTCTCCTCACGGGCTGGGGCCCACAGGGCCAAGGCCGTGAGCTCCAAAGGGAAGGTGGCTGGGCTTGGAGCCAGGTGACCAGAGCTGGACTTCCAACAGGGCCACTCATCTATCACGTGGTCTTGGGCAAATCGCTCAGCTTTTCTAGCCTTAAATTACCCCATGGGGCTGTGATAAGGATGAAAGGAGCTCATTGTGGAATGCTTTGCTTTTTCCCTGGTGGAATGCTAGGTGAAGCTCAGGGGGGACCCAGGATGAAGTCTGGGTTATGGCCACAAGCTCTTGGGGTCCCCAACATGTTTGGTGAGTAGCCCCTCAGTGTGGAAAGAGTTTGGCTCCATAAGCCTAAATGTACACTTTCCACAACTCTTGCTCTTATTTTTTTTTTTTTTAAAGGAAAATACCACCTAGGAGCCTTTTGATTGATGCATAAAAATAATAATTTTTCTATTGGTGTTGATCATAAAGTTTTGGCAGTGGATGGTGGTGATGGTAGCACAACATTGGAACATAATTACCAGCACTGAATTATATATGTGAATGTGGTTAAAAGGGGAAATTTTAGGTCATATATATGTTACTAGATAAAAAGAAAAAAGATAAGACTGTACAACACAATGAACCCTATTGTATAATCGATGGACTATAGTTAACAGTACAATGATAAAAATGTTCCTTCATGAATTATAACAAATGTTCCACACAAATGTAAGGTGATAATAATAGGGCAGTATATGGACACTCTGTATTTTATATATTTTATGCATGATAATTCTGTAAATGTACACCATCTCTAAAAATTATTAATATAAAATAAAAATAATTTTTTAACAATCCCAAACCCACTAGGTGGTGAGTCAGGAGGTCTGGGTGCTGGACTTGACTCTGAGCTGACTTATGTCGCAGTTTCCCCACATGCAAAGTTCAAGAGTTGGATGACAGGTTCATCTTTAACAATGAGTTCTTGTGCTTTCGCTAAGCACTTTCTGTTTTAAATACATAATGCATGAAAACTGTATGAAGTAGGTACAATTGCAATTCCCATTTTACAGAAGAAGAAACCGAGGCTCAGAGAGGTCCAGCAGGCTGTTCACATTCCCACGGGTAGGAAGTAGCAGAGCTGGATTCAGGCCCATCAGTCTGCTGTCAAAGCCCACCTGGGTAAGGACTCATCGTGCTCCAAGTTTGCTGCCTTTAAAATGCTAAAAAAGAGCAAAGCCCCTCCACAAGCGCTTTTCAGCTTTCCGGATTTACTTGATAGGCTGAGGCCTCACTATGGCATGCTCCTTACCTGGTCTCGCTGCCCGGTTGAGGCCAGTTTCCCATAAAGTCCCTATCAGTGAACATACATGTCAGTGTACAGAGGCAGTGTCCTGTCTTCTGGATGTGGTGTTTTATTTCCGAGCATATGGATGAGCGTGTGTTAGAGAAAGACAGATGGACAAAGACGCATGACGATCAACCACCGCTGGGCCCTGCCCTCCCCCCAAACATTTGGCTGGGATCTTTGTCGTTCCAGTGCTGTTGGAAAAACAAAATCCCCCAGGAAACTTTCCAAAGCCGCGCTATTGTGAAGGGGGAAGCTGGATGCTTTGAAGCTGGAGTGCCCCATTTTCCTTTCCAAGGTGTGCGTGCTCGCTCCCGTTAATGATGGCTTTGTGCGTGAGGGTGGATTTCTGGCTGGGGAGAAGAAATGAGGGATGGTGATGAAGGCGTTCCTTGTAACAACAACTGAGCTATTGTCCTGTCCCCCATACAGCCCCCATCCCCCAAGCAGGCACTCCACCTTTTCCTTCTGTGCCAGATTCCCAGGCTTACCTGGTCACTCTGATAAGGCAGCCCCGCGGTTTTCCCTGGAGGCCTGTGACTGGTCTCCCACCCCGAGGTGCCTGGGTTTCTCCAATTACAAAAGAAACCATCTGGAAAAAAAAAGCCCAGAGAGGAAATGAGTCCAGAGGGGCGTGTCCTCTCCAGGGAGGAGCCCTCCAAGAGGAATCTGCAGACCCTGGCTTCTCCTGTCCCTCTGCTTGAGCGGGACCCAGGCATCCTCCACCTTGGACCAGCCTCCCTGTCCCCGGAGAGCTCCTTCTTTGTAGTCCCTCCAGGGCCCAGGTAATTTGTCTAGGGGATGCTTTGCTTTTTGTTTTCAGACCAAAGCGTCTTTTCCTTAGCCCTCCCTGCCTTTCCAGGTCACCATGGTGTGATTTCTATCGATCCCCAATTAGTCAGCAGGATGCTGTGAGTGGAGGAGGCAGACCAGAGAGGTGCTTGGAGGCACAAGGTCCAGGGTGCCAATTGGTAGGAGGCGCTGCCTCTGAGCCGCGTTCAGCAACCAGAAAAGGCTTACCCTTGTGCTGGGCTGGGTACCCCAAGATAACGCCCCAAATCTCATTCACAGGTTTGCTGCAGATTTACTTCCTTTGGGTAATAATTGTGTCCAGGTACTAAAATTCCCAGCACCCGGGATAAGAGCAGTTTTATTCTGACTTAGCATCAGTTTGAATGCGTCAGTTTTGCAGGTAGACGTCAGCTCCTAACTCACCCACCAGGCCTCCCCCAGGTGTCAGGAGATTGGTTACAATCTTGGCTTCTACTTTAGGCTCTCAGTTTCCCTGTGTGTACAGTGGGTTAATGATGAAGATGATGATGAAATAAAGATGAAGACCAACACCATCTAACATTCATTGAGTACTTGCTGTGCACCAGGTCTGCTAAGTGCCTCCCATTCGTTTTCTCATTTAATCTTCATGACAATCCCACGAAGTACATTTCTAACTTTATTTTACAGGAGAGGAGAGTTTCTTTTTCAAGTCCTTCTTTTTGGTCTATTATTTGGATTTCAATCCCTTTTATCTCCTTACCTCTTTCATTGATTTACTCATTCTCTTATTAATTTAACCATCTCATTTAACCAAGAAAATATTTATTGGGCATCTAATAATCTGCTGGGATCTAGGTAGCCAGGAGACCAGATGGACATACTTGCTACCCTCAGAAGCCCACTGGTTAGTGAGGAAGACGGACCAGTATATCGGCAATTCCAACCTAGTGTGGCCACAGCTACAAAGCACACTGAGCTCTCACCTACCTGATCTTCCCCCACTTAAATATGTGGGGCTACCCATTATCCACGGTACCTCACACTCAAGAAAACATTGGTCTGGCCTGAATGTAGAACATAATTTAATAAAGGATTAACATAGTTAAAATAAAAAAATATAATAATTCAAAGCTGGACCTGAGCTTTTTTTCAAACAGGGTCTGTGTGTCCGAGACTAAGAAGCAACTGTAGGGCAGGAGAACTCCTGGAAGCCTTCCTGGAGCCACGGCGGTCTACAGAGCAGGACTGCCCGCTCCCGGCCCCCAAGCACGGTGGGCTCTACTCTGCTGGGTCACTGTTGCTGACGACTGCCCTCAGTGGTGCTGCAATTCCATGAGACCCTTGCGTCTCCTCAAAAACCTTCTATCCTCTTCCTTGCAGAGTCTACCACTGCAGGGCTCAGAATTCCATGTGGGATTCAAAAGAACGTATTTTCCTGGTCAAAGGGTTAGAGCCAGATGTTAGACTCTGAAGTCAGAGCATAAGGCAAGAATCCCATAGATGTCCTTAGGTTTTCCCCAACGACACCCCTGCCGGCTCTCAGTTTGGCAGGATGACAGCCCCATAGGGGGTCCGGCAGAAAGAAGGGCAGATCCCATTTTCCTCTAACCAGAGGATGGTGGGCAGAATTGCTCACACTAGTTAAAGTATTTCTCTCTCTTCTTAAAACACTCTTCTTCGCCAAGCCCTGTTGAGGGAGTTAAACCTGCGTTGACATCAGTCTAGGGAATGCATTTGATACTGTTTCCTCTTTCTTACTACTTTTCTTGTTGTGATGGTGCACGATATGCATTTTTTTTTCTTTAAATCAATTTTATTGATCCATATTAATAAAGCATACAATTCATCCAAAGTGTACAATCAGTGGTATTTGGTACAATCACATAGTTGTGCGGTCATCACTGCAATCACCAATAGAGCATTTTCATCATTTCAAAAATAATAATAAACAAAAATCAGACAAACAAATAAGAAAATTCCTCACCTCTCAATCTCCCTATGTTTCCCCTGCTCCACATAGCTGCTATTTCTGGAGTTTGTTGCACAATATTTTATTTGCTTATTAAGCAGTCCATAGGCATTTTTAACTTACTTAAAATGAACTTGAGAGTCAACACCACCTTGTGGTACTCCTCCCCCCAAAAGAAGACAGACAAAAGCGAGAGAGGTTCTGCTGGGCATGAGCTGGGCGAAGCCGGCTGAGAGCTGCTCTGCTGTCTCCAGTTCATCCGTCTCGGGAGGGACCTCCACCAGAAGGAAGCTGGCTGCTAAGTTGTGCTGAGCTGGGGTAGGGGAGAAAGGGAATCCAGAGGTAGGCCGGGAACCTGCCTAGGAAGGGCTGACTTCTAGACTGTGATGGGAAAAAAAAAAAAGGTAGCAGTTAGCCAAGGTGAGAAGAGAGGGCAGGAGAAGGGCCAGAGGCAAGCATAAATGAATCCAGGGGTCAGAAACCAGGCTTTTGTTAAAGTGAAAGTACTTTAGCAAGTCCCCGTCCCCGGGGAGGGGAGGGTGGGGGATGGGGTTGGAAGAAGGAAATAGGGTCTTCTACGACAAGCTGAGGAATTTGGACAGCATAGAAAGATTTTAAGGAGGGGCTGTGCCCAGCTGGCTTACATTTTAGAGACAAGATCTCCCAGTGGCTGGCTATTGCAATAGGTAGCAGGAGAGCTACCCTATAGGGCAGGAGACAGTAATCTGTTGTACAAATTCAGTTGAGCGATGACAGATGACCGGTGGCTTAGGATGGAGGTGGTGGAACTTGTGTGCAGGATTTTCTTTGCGACATTTTCTAGATTTCAGTTATTCTTGATGCTTTGAGTTTTGGAAAGTTCTGCTAATTTTCCTTGGACAGTCAGAGGATCAAACCAAACAATATTTTCAGTGTAAATGAATCAGAAACATGTGGGTCATTTTGTCCTCCAAATAGGAAAGGGTATAAAATTCTCAGAGAACAGGTGCTTGACTGAGCAGAACGCATAACATAGCTACAAAGAGGTAGTTATGGGTCCTTGACCCTCAAAATCTAATCTATTTGACATGCGACAACGTGGATGAACCTCGAAGACATCGCAAATATTGTAGGATCGAACTGATATGAAATAATTAGAAGAAGTAAGTTGATAGTGAGGCAGGCTAGTAGATTAGGGAATCAATAGACGGATCTGGAACCTGCAGGAAACCCACGTGGGATAAGATGCCTGCTGGAAGAATCTGCTAGAACCCCCATTTGGAACGAGATTTCCTGCAGAATCAAGGAAAGAAGCTCTGGATATTCTCCAGGGGCCTTATCCTTGGGCCCTCCCAGGGGATTGAGGGGTGGGGTAATCAATCAAAGCAGCAAACAGCTGGGACTCCTCCCCATCATTAGCAAAGGGGCAGAATAATTAATGGTTCAAAAAGCAAGGTGGACTGCTGGTGGGATTGTGGAATGGTCCAGCCACTGTGGAGGACAGTTTGGCGGTTCCTCAGAAAACTAACAATAGATCTTCCGTATGATCCAGCAATTCCACTGCTGGGTATATACCCAGAGGAACTGAAAGCAAAGACACAAACAGATATATGCACACCAATGTTCATAGCAGCATTGTTCATCATTGCCAAAAGTTGGAATCAGCCCCGGTGTCCATCAACAGACGAATGGATAAGCAAAATGTGGTCCATACATACAATGGAATATTACTCAGCGGTAAGAAGGAACAAAGTGCTAACACATGGAATAACGTGGATGAATCTTGAAGACCTTATGTTGAGTGAAGCAAGCCAGACAGAAGAAAGATAGGACCATACAAAAGCATGACCCTTGCTGTAAACCATGGACTACAGTTAATAGTACAATTGTAAAAATGTTCTTTCATGAATCATAACAAATGTACCACACCAATACAAGGTGTTCATAATAGGGAGGCGTATGGGAACTCTGTATTTTATGCATGATTTTATTTTTACCGGTAACCTACAACTTCTGTAGTAATAATTAAAAAAAAAAAAAAAATCTATTCTAAAAAATTAAGAATTGAAAACAGCCTTGAGTTAAATGAAGCAGACAGAGTATTTGCTGAGACCATCATGTCCTCAGCAAGATCCTTGTACAGAGGGTGGGGTGACAATAAAAGAAAATGAGGCGTGATTCCTGCCCGGAGGGGTTGACAATGGAGCTGGAGCAGGAGACAGGCGCTGATGAGACAATTAATTATGCAGCGCTGTGTTAGGGATTCCATTACTGGCTTGAAATAACGTAAACGTTTACAGCCAGGAGGGAGCTAAGCGGCCAGAGGTTTCAAGGGGGAAGTGGGCTGGGAATAGCTTTGCAGGCTTTCAAAGGCAGAGCGGATGGGAGAAACCCACTGGCAATTACGAGACCTGCTTGGTGAGTGTGGAGAAGGACGGTGTTAGCCCTAAACCAGTTCTGTAGCATGCAAAGCTTTCATAAAGTTTGCAAGCTCAAAGGAGCCCTAAGTCCCTTTTCTTAAGCAAGGAGCTCACAGTTTCGAGTAATGAAACCATGCCCCTCTAGCAGTATTTCTTTTTAATATATTTTTCATTTTTTTTCTAAAAGATACTTAGATTATAAAAAATGTTACATAAAAATATAAAAGTATACAAATATAAGGGATCCCCATATGCCCCACTTCCCACACCTCCCACTTTTCCCCCCATTAAAAACTTCTTTCATTAGTGTGGTACTTTCATTGCAATCGATGAACACATTTTGGAGCATTGCCACTAAGCATGGATTATAGTTTACGGTGTAGTTTACACTCTCTCCCACTCAATTCTGTAGGTTATGGCAGGATATATAATGGCCTGTATCTGTCATTGCAATGTCATTCAGGCCAATTCCAAGTCCTGAAAGTGCCCCCATATCATACCTCTTTTTCCCTCTTCCTGCCTTTAGCACCTCCAGTGGCCACTGCCTCCACATCAATGATATAATTTCTTCCACTGCTAGAATCACAATAAGTCTATAGTGGAATACCAGTAAGTCCACTCTAGTCCATAGTTCATTCCCCAATCCTGAGGATTCTGGTATGGTGATGCCCACTCCACCTCTAACTCAGAGGGGTCTTCGGTCTCATATGGCTGATGGATGGAACTCTCTTGCTTGTGGTTGTAGATTACTCTCCCAGGCAGAGGTTTTGGCCAGGAAGTGCCTCATTGATCTGGGTGTGTTTTCACAGAGAAAGGGGAGGCTTGGATTGGGGCTGTCCTCCCTTCCATTGAGGCAAAGTCTCTGTTCCCAATCTGAGATGCATCTGTCTTATCTGGTCACGCTAAAGGGAATCAGCTGGGTCAGTTCCCCAGGAAATGTGCTGCTTCTGGACAAGCTGCTGGGTTTTGAGGAGGAATGGATTTATTTCCCCCTATTTCGTTCAATACAGCCCTTTATACCAGCAGAATGGCCCAGGGAGCTCCTGGAATTCAGCAGAGCTTCGTCATAAAGTTGGAGATGGTTCCTTCACTGGGTCACTTGTCTCTTCCTAAGTACAAAACTATAAATTCCTTGCATGTTAAATTGTCTAGCTTTGTTTCTTGCAACAAGTTTGGTTGGAGTAAGGATGCCTAACCTCACCGTGTTACTGGATTTAATCTAGGTTCTTGACTATGCTGCAGAAATGAATTTCAAAGCATGTCATGTTAGTTAGTCTAGTAATTTATTAAGGTAGGGAGAGAAGAGAAATGGGAGAAAATAACAGATTCCAGGTCCCCGGTAGAGAGGAAGGGGCTGAAGAGTGATAAAGAAGGTTGATTTATAGACTACAATTTTCCATTATAGATTATAAATGCCCAAGTTTTACTTGTGTGTTGATTGGCGCAGGGGAACATGGTAAGAGCAGAACTGAGGACAGCAGCAGGGCCGAGAGCAAGAGGGCCGAGAAGGGCTTTGCGACTGCTTTTTAAATTATTAATTATCCCACCCCTTTGCTAATGGCATGGAAGGAGTTCCAGGAGTTTGCTGTTTTGATTGATTACTCCGCCCATCAATCCCCCAGGAGGGTCCAATTATAGGGCCTCTGAAGAATATTAGGGGCTTCTCCTGGCTTCCGGGAGAAATCTCGTGAGCATATTCCAGCAGCCATCTTGGGGTATTGATGTCCATATGGTTCCAGATCTTTCTATTGATTCCCTGTCTTACTAGCCTGCTTCAACTGGAGGTTAGAGCTGTGGAAAAGTTGGCAAGGATAGCAGAAACCTGGAAACAACTCTTTGAGATGCAGGTCTTTGAGCAGGGAAACAAAGCGTTTCAGCTTGAAAGCTATTCAGGACCCTCCCTGGGTAAGTTTCCACTAACACAGACATTCTCTTCCTGAAAATCTTAGGGTTGTAGGGATTTGAGAAGAGCTTTACTATTGTGATAAAATTGACTTCTATTGGTCGCCCTTCAAAAACAAATTTAAATGAGCCAGAACCTCTGCTTCTGACCTGTCTCTTTAAGGCTTACATTAGTCAGGTTGGGTTGAGTTATGCTCCTGTAAACAAGTAGCCCCCAAATCTCAATGGCTTAAAACCCAAACTTTTACATCTCTTTCTTGCTCTGTGTCCACTGTGGGTTGGCTGGTGTTTTTTTTTTTCCTTTCTGTGTGTCATCTTCCCTCCAGGGCCCAAACTGCCCAAGCTGGCACCTCCCCCAGTGCTACTGATTCCAGGCCAGAGGGAAGAAGATGCCAGGTGAATCGTCCCCACTTTTTAGAACTTCTTCCCAGATCCCTATCACTTCCACTCACGCTGCTTGGGTCTCTACAGGACACGGAAACTTTTCTAACTTCAAGGGGTTGGGGAAGGGCAATTGCACCCCGTGACCGGAAGGAGAACTGGAAATTTGGTGAACAGCATTCATGACTTCCAGACTGTGCCATCTCTGAATGGGTGGAGATGAAATTCTGGTGCAGTCTGGTTTAAGGCACTGGAAGCTGGAAGGCCAGAGTTTTTCACTCATTAGCTTATGCCCTTAGGCAAATCATATAACCTTCCAAGAGATATCATTTCCTTACTTTTAAATAGGGGGTTGGTGGGAGGGGGTGGAGAACACAGAGTGAGTCTCTCTGTTGGACCTCCCTCAGAGGAATGGCCTATGAATCAAAATAAGGCAGTGCCAATGGAAGTGAAATAGAAATGAAGGGCAATCAGTATTATCTTAATGATGGACTAGTGCTTGGTCCCGTGATTTGTAACCCAGAGGTGATTCTCGATGTGCAGCTGTATTCATTAGGCTAAGGTTGCTAGCAACAGAAAATCCAAAGTAGCTATAGCTTGAATATGATAGACCTTCATTTCTCTCTCAGATTAAAAGCTCAGAGCCTTGTAGTCGAGGATGGGTATGATAATGACACAATTATCAGGGTTCTAGCTCTCTCTGCCTTGCTTCTCTGCCATCCTTCAGGTGTCTTCTTGTCTCAGCCTGAGTTCCCCCCAAAACAGAGCTTGAGGCACAAGCTCATGCACTAATACTTTTTTGGGGGAATACAACCCCAGAAAGCAAGAGGGAGGGAAAAAGGGAAATAAAGTGGAGAAGGACAGAGAGAAATACTAAGGGGATGTGTTACCAAGCTAGTCACAGCTTTTAACAGATGCAACTAGTTGTTTAGTCTCAAGCCTGGAACAGTAAATGTGAGACGAGGAAAGGTGTAGAACTTATCTGCCTGGCTCTGTCTCCCATTGGTCAAAGTTTACTTCATGGAGCATCAGAACCCCACACTTCCAGGTCGTATCCTCTGGCATCTCCTGCAAGGGAAAACTAGATGTCCAGAGAGCAGCGGAAACTTCTGCAGTGTGAACCAGCCAGTGAATGAGCGTGAGCCAGTGGGACTCTCCACCTGCCCACCTGCAGTCTCAGCCCAGTGGGCCTGGCCTGGAATGTCCGTGCGTATATGTGGGTGAGCAGGTCCCCTGGTGTCTTGCTCCTCAGAAGCAACAGGGAAGCCCTGGGGCAGAAGGTGGGAGGCTTGTGATGTAAGGCATGAAACAATGTGCTCCTGGGCTGTGCCTGCAAGAAAGCTGGTGAAATGTCATGGTACAATAACCCCTACCACAAGATGGCATGGAACACTGTAAGCCTCCCTTTCAACAAAAATTGAGATCCTTCTGTGGCCTACAATAATGTAGTTGATTTCAGTCAATCCTTTCAGAGGGCCGTTAGTGGCATTGAGCAGAAAATCATGGTTGTGCGAATTCTGGGAGGTACAGGAACTGGCTCTGACATATACACTCCATAGACCAAAATGGCTGCTTGAGTACCAGCCATCACATCCACATACCTACTAACAAGGAAAATGGAAAGGAAAGCCCAAGTGCATCTTCCCCATTTATGATCACTTCCCAAAAGTGGCACATGATGTATTTGCTGGGTTTCCCATGAGCCATAACATAGTCATAGGGCCACGCTTAAATGTTAAATGTAGTTTTTTATTCTGGGTGCTTGGCTAAAAATTGGCAAGAAGGTAGCTCAGGAGACTGGGGCCAACTAGCCGTTTGCCCCAGTGTTGAGAAACCCAGACCTGGCACAACAGAGTATCCAAAGTGTGTCCACATTACAAATAAGCACAAGCAGGGATGGAGAGAGGCGAAGGAAGGACAGTGGGAAGCGGTGAATGGTGGTGTCTGCGGGAAGACAGATTTGGAGGAGGAAGAAGGGAGGCGTGCGGAAGTGAGAAAGGGGGGTGAATGCCGAAAGAGAAAGAGGGGCAAGCGAAGCCCTCTGCCTAGACCAGGCTCGTTTTGTTTCTATGGAAACCACCGACTCTGTAATGGGCAACAGATGATGAGATGTATGATCGAGGGTCTTGACCAGCAGCCGCCTCTTTATTCTGCGTTATCCAGCCAAGTCTGCATTGACCTCGTACTACCCTTGACGTGCACCTCACCATGCTCCCACTCCTTGTCATAGCCCCTGGCCAGTGCAGATGCCCTACTTATCTGTCGTCTGTTCCTCCACTCCCCCCACACTCCACCCTTAGAATAACATATCAGATGTTTTCCTTCTAGGGTTGCGTGGCCTGGCATCCACCTGGCATCAGCCTGGCACCGACCTCAAGATCTTCTGTGGCTCCCCTAACCTCGGAAATGATGTCTCCTGTCTAAGAAGCTTCTGGGAAAGAAAAAAATAGGATGCAGTCTGCATGACATTGAGGCCCCAAACCAAGCACCCCTGCTTTCCCTGGGCAAATCAGGTTGCTTGCATGTGCAGGTACTTAATGGACAGCATTTGATCAGGATCTGCTGGCTTTAGCCTCACCGCCTGCAACATAACTGAATGTAGGGTGAAGAGAAACTCCCCACCGAGAATCCTGAACTGAAACTGGCTGGTGCTTCCCCAAACTTGAGTGAACAGGAACCCTCAGGCGTCCTTCTTTGCTGAGCCACATCCTCCATCTTTCTGAATCTTCCTTCTGCCCGGAAGGAGCCTGGCTGCTCTGTGTCTCGGCACTGCAAGCTCCTCTGGCTCTTGCCTTCCCGTTGGTGGCCAAACTACAGGACAGAAGCATCTACTCACTCATTCCCAGGACACGGAGGCAGAGCGTCTGGCCTAGAAAGAATTCTGCTGCTGGCTTTTCCTCTCCAGAGGGGCTTGCTTGCCTGAGAGCAGGGAGGGGCTTTGACTTATCCCCCTGTATTTTTTTAATTGCTTAGTTGTTTAATAACATGGATATTTTTAAATCATAAGATGCCCATGTGAAGAAGGAACGCAACAACACACTTTTCAATGGCAGATAAGGTCCAAAGACAAAAGGAAAATTTGCAAGCATACAGAATGTTTACAGATTGTTATGGCAAATTACATAGTTTAACAAGCTATAAATGAATTAGGGGATATATATTTTTTTAACTTTAGTTTTTTTTTACTCAACCTTTAAGCCATCCTGCAGCCACCACTTTAGATGCCAGATCATGCAATACTGCCTGCAAGTTATCTCTTTGGAGGGCAATGTGGGCAATGCAAAAAGGGAAGAGGACTTTGGAGTCCTGGGTTCAAATCCCAGCTCCCCCAAAGGCTGAGTAGCCTTAGAGAGTGACAACCTTTCTGAGCCTTTAAAATGAGGGTATTATTATATACCTGATTGGGTTATAGTGAGGATGAAACTGATTCATGCTTGAACAGCATTCGAGCAAAGTTTCGATCCGATCCTGGCCTGTGCCACCCACTCCCTCCGCCCCAAATTCCTAGAGGGCAGGGCTGCTTGCTTGTGCATTCTCTAGGAGGATCAGCACCTTTTGAGCTGCCTCAATCAAATATTTAACACCAGCAATTAGGAACACAATGCTTCCTCTGCGAGGGAAACAAAGCGCTCCTCCAACCCGGCAGACGGCAGGGCCTTTCCATGCAGTGTACAGGGCCCCAGGGGCAAGCTCCCTGCGCCAGACCTGGAAAGAGCTGATTCCCAACTGCCTCCTTCCGGCTGCCTCTCCTGATTTCTCCTCAGATCCTCCAGCTCATGGGGGTCTCCAGGGGACCCCTCAAGTGATGTGATGGGAGGGAATCCACCACCTCCCTTAGCTAACCTCATTTTCCTTGGTGTCACTTCACAGCTTCCACTGGCTCCTTTTTGAACTGATGCCTTAATTAAAATTTTCCGCATACTAATTTCCACTCACTCCTTTATATTCCCCCCAATTTTTTTCCTTAAAAAAATTTTTTTTAGTAGGTACTGGGGATCGAACCCTGAACTTGTACATGGGTAGCAGGTGCTCAAACCACTGAGCTACACCTGCTTGCCTTAAATTTTTATTGATGAATAATATTCCCTACCTTTTTTTCCCTACAAAGAACAAGTCGGTGGTAGATGAGGGTTGTGGTTAATGGTACAAATACAAGAATATTCCTCTATTACAAGGTGTTAAGAATATGGTGATACATGGGAAAATACAATTAATGTAACTTATAGCCTATAGTTAACAGTAATATTGTAATATTTTCATAGTAAAGGCAAAGAAGGTAACGATATCCATGCTAAAGGTAAAAAAAAGAAAGGATTTAGTTTTATGAGATGTGACTATGATCAAGCATTGTTTTTTTCATTTTCTTCATTAAAAAGGAGACCTTGGTCATGTAATTTAACCAATCTGTGCTCATTTATTCATCTTTCTGAACACCAGAAAAACAATTGAGTTTGTTTTTAGGATGAAATAAGATAAATGTGCCTGGACAGGATTAAAAAAAAAAAAAAAAATGTAATGCTTTCCTAATTTGTTAAGCTACCGTTTGTCTATTTTATTTTTTGAAGTTAAAATAAAGTTTACTCCTTTTGAAAAATGAAAACAAAGAACAAGTCTATTTCTGGTTTCTGGTCCCACACATAAAGAGCTTGGAAGTTCTCCTGTCATCACAAGAAAAACGCTGAGCAAGCTGAAATTCAACAGCTCTTCTTGGATCCGTCAGAGAATTGGGGCCAGAGGGTAAACCCCCATCCCCCAAACTGGAGAGGCAGCTTACCGGGGGCAGGAGCTGCTTCTGTGGCCTGGTGGGCACTGAAAGGGTAATTAATTGCTCAGCGTGGACTAGCTTGAGAGGGAAACCCTCTGGGGGAGGGGGTGCCATCTCAGGGGGCCCCTTCACTTTCGGGAGTTTTACCTCCAGGAGCCCCACCACGTCCTCAGGGTGAAGATAGAACAGGAGGGCAGCTGACAATGATGCTCTGGCACCAGCATGCAGGGTGACCCTGAAACACTCGTGGAGCCTTCCTTTTTCAAGGAGGGCGGCAGAGTGGCTGTGCTTTGAGGAGCCAGGCATAGCGGTACAGGGGATGCTGTGGGTGGGCTCACTCGCGGGCTGGGGAGAAGAGAGAACTGCATGCTGCAAGGAGCTGGATCCCCGAGTTCTCTGCCTGCATGTGCATGTGATGAGTTTTCAGTGGTGGACTTTGGTGGGGAGAAAAGGAGCGAGTTAGTCAGGGCATTCCTGGTCTTGGGTGTGTCTTGGAGACGCCTGCCAGGTGGGATTGGCTGGAGCCTCTTGAGTCAATTTGGAGAAGTGGGGGAGAGGGATGAACCCCAGGGAGGAGGAGAGGCAGGGCAGCCTGGGAGGGCTTTGAAATGCAGGGAGCAGCAGCTAGGTCTGGACTGCATGCAATGCAGATGCTCCTACCTGTCCCCTGAGGCTTTCCGCTCCCATCAGCACCCTCATCTGTCTTCCCATGCACCTTGGGCTGCTGGACGACCTGGGCCTTATGAAGGTTTCAGATGGATAAACTGAGGCAGGAGCTACCCCAGGCCGGGAGAGGTGGGGAAGGAAGCTGGGGTGTAGTCACAGTTAGTCACTCACTCGTGCTCAGATAACCTGTCCCACTCGTTTTAAAAGCTTGCGTGCTCTGATCAGTGGAGCCGGAGCTTCCCTGGCCCTCTCCTTTCTCCTCCATGTACATCGTCTCTTGGCACTTCTCCTCCCCTCACCCCCTCCTTTGCACTTAGGCTGCTCTGCCCGAAACTGCAACCACACACAAGTGCCTTTGTCAAATTTATCTTCTTTTCTTCTCTCCCCCTCTCGCCCCCCCTTTGCCTCTCCTCCTTACAGGTGCTAGAAAGAGGCATAGGGCAGGGCTGCCCTGCAGAGCGAGATTAGAGAAATCAAACCGCTTCTCTCCCTTTTGCCAGGCCTGGGCAATCAGGAAAACTCCCACATGTTGTAACCAAGCCCAGCTCAGCTGTCTAAACCCGATAGGGGATGGATGGCAACAAGTGTTGGCTTTTCTGGAGGTCTGGGGTGGGACGGGTGGGCAGGCAGCAGCAGACCCCGAAACTCCCAGGCGATGAGGAGGGTCTGGGGAGGCTAGGGGTGGGTGTGTTGGGAAGGGAAGTGGGGCCTCCTCCTTTTGAATTTCTTTTGTTCATTTTATTCGTTGGCTCTTCAGACTTGATGGTACCATCACACCTGAAATATTCAATTCTGCCTTTAAAGCTGAAAATTAAACAGACAAAAGTCACTGCCTAGTGAACTCTCAGCTAATCACGAAGCGGTGCCATCGTGGAGCTGAGAGACTGTGCCCCTGGCCTGGTCCTGCCTCTAACAGGCTGCGTGACCTAGGGCGAGTCTCTTTGTCTCTCGGGGGCCTCAGTTTCCTTTCCTGTACAATGATGGGGGTGAATGATATTTTTCCAAGGCTTCTCTGGCTTTTAATATTATGATGCCTAGAGTCCCAGGAAACATGATTGCAAGCAGATGAAATGGCTGTAAAGCAAGTTACCAGGAAAAAAAAAGGTGAAACTGTTCTGATTTTTAAAAGAACACGAGTATTCTCTTACAAAAGGTGACTTGGGAAATGCAGGGGTTGCCCCAAAAGGGAGGAATATTTTCTCATGACATAAAAGGGGACAGGAATGTTGTGGCCTAAGCTCAGTATCTGTGTTTCAGAGAGAATAAAAGACGGCAGTGTCAGTTTTAAGGGCTGGAGGGAATTAGTCACATTTCCTTGTGGAAGTGGAGAAGAGATTCTCTGTGCTCTTCAACATGCTCTTTCAGAAAGTTCCAGGTTGTGTGTGTGTGTGTGTGTGTGTGTGTGTGTGTGTGTAAGGAAAAGAGAGACAGAGACAGAATGTGTGTGAATGGGGAGAAAGGGAACCAAGATGATAGAAGATGATTAAGATACAGTCATGGACCTCAGGGCTTACTGTCCATTGGGGATACCTGCCAACCTCACCATGCTCACCTGCTGACAAATTTCAGAGCAGAATAGAGTCATAAACAAAGAAGGCTGGGGAGGAGACTGGAAAGGGCGGTGAACCTGGCTGGAAGGACCTGCCATAGAGGAGATGGCATTTGGCACTGGAGTTTTCGCTTAAGGGTGAGCTGGGTGAAGAGCTGCGGGGAAGGGCATTTCTGGGCAGAGGGAACAGAAACTGCTGCTGGCAGTTCCTTCCTCTCTCTGAGTCTTGGAGCTTGTGGGTCAAAGCCTTCCTCACGCCCCTTTCCACACAGAAGAGGCAGCTGCGCAGATGTGCTCAGGGGAGTTTCCTTTGCCTCTCTCCAGGCAACAGGAGAGTTTGAAGACATTGATGGGAGGGATTTCACTTTGCTTAGCAAAATCTTTTCTTATACATGAGAACTCTATATTTGCTGCGTGACTTTTCTGTACACCCACTACTTTTCTAATTAAAAGAACTAAATTTTAAAAAAATATTTTCTTATAGTCACAATTGGTTCTTCCAAAGAGTTCCTGCCACTTAAAAGCCAAGTAGCCAGTTTTTGAAGAGCTTTACGCAGCCGAAAAGGAATTTCCAAGGAAGGATGTCATTAATGAGGCTCTTCCCATTTTTTCTCTTTAAAGTTGGGATGGGGAGGGGATAAGGCAGGAGGAGACCAAATTTCAGAGTGTTTGTGAACATTTTGATGTACTTGAATGGATTAAACTTTTTCAACAATGGTAAACATTCTAGCATGCATGCATTCTTTGTCCATTCCTTCAACCTCACCCATCTCCCTTTGCCAGGTGCAGTATTGTGTGCTCTGAGGCTTGGAGTGGGGTGAGGCTGAGGATTCCAAGGACCAGGAAAGTAAATCCTCTTCCTTTAAAAGTTGCCAACAAATGATTACCTAATGAATGAGGAAGCTACGAGATGCAGTGGGGGTCACAGAAGAGAAAGCTGTGTCTTGGGGGATCGAGAGAGCTTTGTTTGTGCTCGGGTTTGAAGGGTAAGTCAGAGTTTACCCACGGAGGCAATCAGGAAGGATGTCTCAGAAAAGTCAGGTAGCAACTCCAAGAGTCACGAGCCATGGAAATTCTGAGTCCTGACTTGTTGCTTCCCCTCAATGGTCGTGTCACCTCCCTGTGTGTTGGCCCAGCAGCTAAAATTGTTTATGAAATGCTGTGTAGCTGTTAAGGTGAGGAGGAGCTCTGCAAGGGAAATTTATTATCATCTTACCAAACAGTGCGTTGACCACTGAGGACTATGTTTTGGTTTCCCTGATGCTTCAGCACAGTTCCTGGCATGCATTAGAAACCTCATCAATGTTTATTGTTGTGAAAGCAAGGCATTGTAGTGGTGTGGCTAAGGAATGGCAACTATCTCTTGTCAGAAAAGGAACAAAAGCTGTTACCTTGCCTCTACTAAAAATGGAATACACTCAGTCTCTGACTACTGTTTTTCTGTGAGAATTTTTTTTTAATAAAAGAAGATGTGTTAAACACATATGACATTTGTGAGTGCTAACAAGCCTAATAGAGGTGTAGGACTGAATTTAAAATTTCAGTATTTGGCATAGTTGCCAATATTTTATTTGCTGTTTATGGAGTAGTGATGAGGGAGAAAGACTGGGAAATTAGGTTGGAACTGTTTTGGTTGGGGTCGAGGACTTTGTACTTTATTTCATAATCATTGCAAGGACCTTGATGATTCAAACAAAGAAATAATATACTCAAAAACATTTCAGAGACTTTGATTTGAAAGAAATGTGCAAAAAGGATGAAAGTAGAGAGACCATTTAGGAAGTGATTAAAATAGCCAAGACATAGTATAGTGTTTCTTAGATGTTTGGATTTTATGGAGCAGCCAAGTCTCCCCTCAAATTTAGGGGACCGACATAGGCATCCCCAAATTTTATTTTGCTGGACCAGGGGGTGAAAAAAAAATCAAATCCTACTGTTAGAGTCTGCTAGGCTGCTAAAAGCAATATACCAGAAATGGGTTGGTTTTAACTATGAGGATTTATTACTTTACAAGCTTACAGTTTCAAGGCTGAGAATCCAAATCAAAGCATCATGAGGTGATACTTTCTTCCCGAAGACCTGCTGCCAGCAATCCTGTACCTCTCTGTCACATGGCAAGACATGTAGTGGCTTCTGCTGGCCTTTTCCTTCTCTCCTGGGTTTCAATGCCTCCAGTCTCCTGCTTCCATGGCTTCTTTTTCTCTCTCTATATATATATTCATGCCATTTATAAAGGACTCCAGTAAGAGGATTAAGACCCACTTTGGGCCATGCCTTAATGAAATAATCTAATAAAAAAGCCCTTAACTGAAGTGACCTAATAAAAAAGTCCCACTCACAGTAGGTTTACTCCCAAAGGAATGGACCAGCTTTAAAAACATGATTTTCTGGGGGTCCATCTAACTTCAAACCATCACACTCCATCCTCTGGACCCCAAAAAGGCATGTTCTTTCCATATGCAAAATACATTCATTCCATCACAATATTCCATAAGTCATAAATCATTTCAGTAACAATATTAAGTTCAAAGTCTCATCAAAATCAGTTACAGGTGTGGTCTATCTTGAGGCACAATTCCCCTCCAGCTTTGGACCTGTGGAACTTAGAGGACAAGTTATCTGCTTCCAATATACAATGGAGAGACAGTCATAGGATACACATTCCCATTTCCATACAGAGAAATTGGAAGGAAAGCAGGAGTAATGGTTCCCAAACAATTATGAAACCTTGTAGGGCATACTCCATTAGACATCAAGGTCTAAGAGTCATCTATGGGACGATGGTTTGTCCTCTGGGCTTGATGGAGCAGCAGCCCCATCCTTTCCAAGGGCTTGCACCATGGCCATGCTCACCCCAGACACCGGAATGAAGGTCCAACATCTTCAAGCATGGGGGTGATGGCCAGGCTCTCGGCTCTACCCTTGTCAAGCATCGTGGTGGCAGCTACTCTAGGCTCCACCGTCTTTAAGCATCTGAGTGGCAGCCTCTCCACAATCCCCCAGGCATCGAGAAGCCTGGGGTGGCAACATCAGTGGAGCAGAAGGCCCACCCTCTCCAAGCACCAGGGCAGACTCACCTTTTCCACATACTTGGGTGGGTCTGTTTTCTTGGCCTGAGAATATATCTTCAGTCCAAACCTCAGCGTCCATGGTTCTGCCTTTGAAGTCATTTTTCCTTCAATCTGTCCCTTTTCCGTCCCTTTTAGTCCAGGATGGCAGGGGTTCTGTTCATACAGATCTTGCAAAAGAAAACTTGGCAGTTTTGCATGTGGTACACGGGGTCAAAGCCATAAGACAATAGGACTTTCCATAGATCCTTCCTGGATAACTACAGTTCCAATCCTGAGTTGCACTGAAATGGCTGACTGGTTCCATGTTCAGTTAAACCCTCACATGGAGCACTATTCTCTGGGGACTTGCTTTCTGGAAGCTCAGAATTTTCCAAGCCAGCAATTTCTGTTTGTGTGTGTGTGTGTGTGTGTGTATGTGCCCAAGAGTTCAGTTCTCAGCTTATCCCTTTCCTCTCATGTTTACTATAAGCTGCAAGGAGAAGCCAGGCTGCACTTGCCACATTTAGTTTGGAAATCTCCTCAACTAAATATCCAAGCTCGTTACTTTCAAATTCTACCTTCCATCTGACATCAGGACTCAATTTTGCCAAATTCGCCGCCACTTTAAAGATTTATTTATTTACTTACTTTTTATCCATTTTGACACCCCCCTCCCTCCCCTTTTTGCTGTTTTTTTTTTTTGTGTGTGTCCATTCGTTGGGCAATTCTCTGTGTCTGTTTCCTGCCCTCTCCTCTGATTCTTCTCTTCCTGTCTTCACCAGGATTCGATCCTGGGGATCTCTGATGTGGGAGAGAGGCACCCTACCACCTGCGCCACCTCAGTTCCTTTGCTGCCACATTAAAACAAGGATTGCCTTTCTTCCAGCTTGCAATGACATATTTATCATTTCTGTGTAAGGCCTCATCAGAAGTACCTTTAGGATTCATATTTCTACCAATAGTCTCTTCAAAACAATCTAGGCCTTTTCTATCAAGCACTTCACAATTCTTACCGACTCCACCCCTAACCCATTATAAATCTTTCCCACATTTTTGGTGTTTGCAATAGCAGCACCCCACTTTCCTGGTACCAAAATCTCTTCTAGTATGCTAGGCTGCCAAGAACAATACACCAGAAACGGGTTGGCCTTAACTATGGGAATTTATTACTTTACAAGCGTACAGCTTTGAGGCTGAGAAAAATGTCTAAACCAAGGCATCATCAGGCAATGCTGTCTTCCTAAAGACTGGCTGCCAGTGGTCCTGGACGCCTTTGTCAAATTGCCACGTGGCAAGGCACATAGCGGCTTTGACTAGTCTGTCTCCTCTTGCCTGGGCTTCATTGCCTCCAGCCTCCGGCTTCCATAGCTTTTTTTTTCTCTCTCTCTCTCCATATTCATGCTATTTATAAAGGACTTGAGTAAGAGGATTAAGACCCACCCTGGGCCATGCCTTAACTGCAGTTACTTAATCAAAAGACCCTACTTACAAGAGGTTTACACCCACAGGAATGGATTCATTTTAAGAACATGATTTTCAAGGGTCCGTCCAGCGTCAAACAATCACACTCACTAACATTTCCTAGGTGGAAAGACATGCTATTGTTAAGAAACAGGAAGGGTATTTTCTCTGCCCAAGAAAAGACGCATGAAACCTTCTACCAACTAACGACCCCTTTCCCAAACACACACAGACACACAGACACAGTTGTTATTTTTCTCATTTGGTAAAAGAAAAGTTTGAACTTGGTTCTGGACTTGCCACTTGTTCTTAGCCCAGCTTTTAGAGACCACTGTAGTATGATATTATGGGGTGCCTCCCCAAAAGCCCTTTTGTATGGGAACGATCTTCATCAACAGCCTCTATTGAAGGAGCACACTTGGCATCTAAGCTGGTATCTGTGACCAAACTGGCCTATTCCAGATGCTGGCACCAAAGCACCTCCAGACCAGGTTGGTCCAATCTATTAGTTGACAGGGACCCATCAAAGCTTTCTCTCCAGAACTTGAACCAAGTGACAGAGAGTGTATTGAGATTAGAGAGCACTTGAACTAAAAGATCATTAGGGGTTGGAGTGGAGATAATAATTTTGGGACATACACAAATTAGGTGTAGAAAAGCAGAGAAATGGGGCAAATCCCCAGAAAGGAATCAGACTAGAGGCCAGGTGTCCCTGGAGGGAAAGGAAAGAGTTGGAGCAAGTAGCTGCCTTATCCCTTAAAGCTTCTCAGGTCTAATCTTATTCCCCATATTTCCATTTTTATCCCAGTGAGGTGCCTTTGTGTCTTTTAATAATCCCTTAGGTTAACTGGTTATTTCTTTCTTGCAAGCAAAGAAGCTTGACTAAGATAGAGGTCAAGATGAAAACAAAGATCTTGAACTAATATTGTGTTGGTATAAATGAAAGGGAGAGCTAGGAAAGAAACATAAAAGGAGAAGTGAGGAAAATTCACCTAACAGATGGAGGGTGGGGGCAAGGAAGAGTGTAAAAAATCCCTCCAAGGTCTTTATTTGAGGAAAATAGGGGTGTTAGAGACAGAAAACAGGGGCATTAGGAGGAGTTCCTGATGAGGGGGTAAGCTGAGATTAGGTGTATTGAGTTTGAAGAGCCAGTGGGGCATCAAAGTACAAATACACTGCAGGTGGTTGCCATAGAGATGTTGGACCAGAGAGAGATTGGGAGTGACCCACAGAGAGGAGCTATTTGAATTTCTGGGGCTCAGATTGATTGTAGAGCAAGGGCGTGTAGAAGAAGTGGGAGGGCACGGAGAAAGATGTGGACAGGGGGTTAGGTTTGGGCATAAGATAACTGATTAGGAAGGGGAAGGGGCTATAGGATGCTTCTGAGGAATGGCATTGAACTGATGAAGGTCAGTCGAGGGAAGAGAAACCAGAAGAGGATACAAAAGACTGAGTCACCTTTCGTTTCCTGGTCCCAGGCAAATATTGTGTGGATGTCTGCTGAGCTTACCTGAGGAAGAGAGTAGAAACTTCACAGGTGGAGAATTTTGGTGTATAAATTCTGTTTTGTTTTGTTTTTTAAGTTCTCATTACTAGGGTCATGCCACTACAGTTTAGTCATTCTGAAGTGGGATTTAGAGATGGTAGTGGTGTGGGGGTATGTGGGTGGCAGGGAGGAAGGATGAGCTAGGAGGCGGGGGCTGATGGATCCAATTAGAATGCAAAGAAAGGAGAATGAGGATGAGGTTAAGATCATTATCAGAAGTGAAATCTGGGGGGTAATCTATGGCTTTCAAGATCTACTTTTCAAAGTGTCTGATGCCCATGTGTTAAACAACACATGGGGTTTCTTTAAAAAGGAGATTTGGGGGCTCTGGGCCAGACTTACTGAATCAAAGTCCCAGAGCTGAGGCCCAGGATCTGCATTTTCTACAAGCTCTGTAGGTGACACTTGTGCTCACTAGCATTTGAGAACTTGTCTCCGTTATCCATAGAGGGTTGTGTTATTGGAAATGATCTCCTCTGAAATCACAGGGAAATGGGTTCCTTTACCATCTCTAACAATTCCAAAGCATGCTGCAAAGCTTCTAGGAAACCTCTAGCAGAACAACCAGCATCCTAGGGAACCTCTCAAGTAACCTTACAGAAGATGGAACCAAGGGTGTCTTCTCTCAAAAAACACATGCCCAGGATGGCGCTGGAGGGGCTCCTGCTACTGTGGTGTTTGTTGGCATTAGGACAGGAAAGACGATTTGCTCCTCTCTTTCCTGCCAGCCAAAAAAACTCCCTGTCAAGGCCTTTCCCCTGAGCAAAGTGACTCATGATTGAAGAACTTAGAGGGTGGCGTCAGGTCTGCCCGCCCTGGAAGGCAGGTAAGCTGTGTCTCCCCTGTGGTCCATCAAAATGCACAGTATTTGGGCAGTGAATGTGCATGAATGAATGCCTCAGTTATTTCTTGGGGGATGAAAGTTGTCTGCTTCTACCCACAAACATCGTAGTTGTTCATTGTGCAAACGTCCCGAGCACACATCTAGAGATGACTTTTGAACAAAAGGGCATTCATGCCCTCTCAGACAATTTGACACAGACAAGACTAACTCGGATATCTCTATTCATGGCACACACCCACGGTGTCATTTGGGATTGCTTGGGCTGCAAGCAACAGAAAATCCAGTGACCCTCAGCTTAAACCCTTTACGTAGGACCAGGGTCAGGTTCGTGGCTCAGTGCTCTCTTGGAGGGCTCTGGCTCTTTCTATCCAGCTACTCCGCCATCTGAAGTATATCAATGACATCCCATTTTCTGAGCAAAGATGGCTCCCCCAGCTCGCAGGCTGCCTCTGCACACACAGAATCCAAGCAGGAAGCCAGTGAAGGTTTAGGAAAAGGGCAGCACTCTCTTCAGGGAGAAAGATTTGTTCCCGGAGCCAGGCCCAGGTCACAAATGCACTCCTAGACCAATGACTGGTAAAGAGGAGACGGTCATTGAAAAAGAGCAATAGCTGCAACAAAAACCAGGGTTTTGTTAGTAATGAAAGCCAGACTGGCCATGGGTTGGCCATAAAAAATGTACCTTACATGGTGGCTTAGTTTGCCAGAGTTTCAATAACAAACACCACAGACTGGGTGGTTTAAACAACAAGAATTTATTGTCTCACAGTTTTGAAGGCTAGATGTCAAAAATCAAAGTGTTGAGAGGAGCGGGTGTAGCTCAGTGGTTGAGTGTCTGCTTCCCATGTACGAGATCCTGGGTTTGATCCCTGGTACCTCCTAAAAACAAACCAACAAACAAATGAAAAAACTAACTCTCATTGGGGAGTGGCTGTAGCTCAGTGGTTGAATGCCTGCTTCCCATGTACAAGGCCCTGGGTCCAATCCCCAGTACTTGCTTAAAAAAAAAAAAATACAAGTGTTGGCAGGACCATGCTTTCTCCAAAGTCTGTGATGTTCTGGTGGTAGCTTGTGGGCAATCCATAACTCCATCTCTGCTTCCTTCTCATGGCCGCCTGTCTCCTTCTGCCTCTTCCTTACTCCTCTGTGTCTCTGTCTAGAGTTGCTCTCATTATAAAGATTCTAAGCATATTGGATGAAGCCGCAGGCGCTTTCGGTTTGGCCTCACCTTAACTAACAACATCTTCAAAGATCTGATTTACAAATGGGTTCAATCCACAGGACTGGGGATTGGGACTTGAAATATATCTTTGCGGGGAGCAGGATTCAATCCACAATGCCTGGTGAACAAATATTAATGAAGACAGATGGTTTCTCCAACCAAGGTGTTGCATTTCGTGAAAATGCAGGAAGGTAAAAATCAGAACCGCTCCTTTGGGCGTTCCTGGAAAGCTGTATGAGCAGGTGAGAAATCACGACTGTCTGAATTTGTGCGTCTTCCACCCATAACCTGTTGGAACAGGATCCCTGGTCTCAGTTTCTTTGCTGTGAAACCATCCATAGATCATCATCAATGGAGTATTGATAATGCACCTTTCTCCACTCAAGGTCTAGTCCTGCAGGATGTGCCATTATCTACTTGGTTCACAATCACCACAGAAGAGGCCCGGGAGTGGTGGTATATGTGAGGGGATCAGCCTTTGAGGAAGGGGTGTGGCTCTGAGAACCTCCACATGCCAAATAGGACTCAGTAGGAGCCTAGTTGTAGGAAGGGAGGCTGGGGCGCTCAGAGGTCAAGGGGAAACCTTGAGATAACAAGGCCTTGCAATTTGGCCTCTTACGTCAAATGCGGGAGAGAGGCAGATGGGGCCACACTAGCCGCGGGTCTTGAAACACTTCTATTTTTTCATCCAACACGCTTCCCTTGAACATTTGCCATGAGCCACCCCCTGCATTAGATGCTGAGGTTTCAAGAGAAGTTACAAAAGCCAGAACTCAATCAATTATAAAGATAGTCATGATCTTGCAGTGACTTTAAGATTTTCTCTCCCTTTCTTGTGCTTTCTATACATGGTCTCATTTAAATCTCCCTTTGAGGTAGGAATTCTTACTTTCATTTTACATTGAGCAAACTGAGATTGGGAGAAGTGAAGTGGCTGATCCAGGGTCCCACAGTGAGTGAGATCCAAAGCCAGGTCTGTGTTGGTGACAAGGCTGCTGCTTTAGTCTTCCCCCTTGTGCATTTTGTGCATACCTTCCCTGCCCCCCTTTTCTCCCTAATCTTTCCCAATATTTTATTAATTTTTAATTTCTAATCAAGTAATATACACAAAAACTTTTAAAGTGAAATAGTACTAAGACATGGTGAAAAAGAGCATTTTCTTGCACCTCTTCGATCAACCCTTCTTGCTTCCCAGAGGCAACCACTTTCATATGTTTGCTAGTTTTTTTAGTATATACTAATAGATACACTAAATATATATGTACTAATATATAAATATATATAACTAAGTAAACATATAAATATAAATTTGAAATTATATGTTAATGGTGTTATTTTTGATTCATTAATTAATTTTAGACATTGTCGATTATCTTCTGGTCATTACAGATGCTATATTAGCTCTTTGGTCTGGATGTTTTCTGTTTTTTTTTCTGGGTCTACTCATCTTACCCAGGCATTGCCCAGGGTGTCTGACCTTTGTGGACCGTGATAGACAGGCTCCCTTATCCACTGGCTTTGGGTTAGATCCCGCTAAAGGAGACATCAGGAGGAGATTAGACTGGAAGGTGGGGTGTGGTAGGAGAGTGGGGTATTTATTTTCCTAGATCTGCCCCTCCCCCTCTTCTCCAGGCAGCCTTCCATACAGCTCCTCTGTTGGGTTCTGGTAATTGCTCCTTCTCTTGGCCTTGGGCTTTGAGGTCTAGGAGAAGCAATGACTCCTTGTATTGATAGCTCCAGGGCTAGCACTATCTTTGTTTTCTTGAACCCTGTCCATACCTTTGGAAATAGCAGTTTTATTACAGTCTATTACCATTGCCTCCCCACATGCCCATTATAATACATCCTTCACCTTCCAGCATCCTCTCAATACTTTGCATTTTGGTTATAGTTAATACAGTGTTTATGTTACTAAAAGTATATAAATATTGCTGACTACTTAGCCAAGAGGTGAATTATGATTACGTTCCCTTTATCAAACACAGTTTCATTTTTTACTGTAGGTAATTGCCCCCTTTTAGAAAATTCCTTACTTTTCTGTATTTCTTTCTTTACTTCTTTCTACATGCGCCACTGGATCTGTTAAATGCCTCTAAATGCTGTTTTCAAAGGCTCCAAAATGATCAATTCTCCATATCTTTTTCTTTGGGATGGCAGGGGAGGCAGTTTGTGAAGTCAATCAGAACTTGATGTTCTGAAATTAAACTCATTCCTGACAAACTAACAATGGGAGGGGAACAGGAAGTTTAACTCTTCAGGACCCCTTCATTGATCTTAAAGGTTTTATTCCCCTTGGAAAATATTCTAACCACTTTGAAGACCGTAAATATATTACTTGACAAATACTTGACTCCTTTCACATGTATATTTATCATCCCCCTTTCAAATAGTATGTTTAAGTTTGCTAACTTTTGACTATGGGGTCTACTTACTCCTTGCCTGCTGAGTATCACAGGTCTCATTTTCCCTACCCCATCATCACAAGGCTTTTTCTCCCTAGGTGACCACAAGGCACTATTTGGATATACTCATGCATAAAAGAAAGTCAGTAGATTTTATTTGTTAAAAAACTGGTGTGTGGTAGGTCCAAACCTCTGACTGATTAACATACCCTCCCTGCAATGTAGTTTTTAAAAACATAAGGTTCCTACTTTAAAATTCTGAAACTGACATTTTATTTTTCACATCCTTTCCCTGAGATCCCTCCCTGGAGCCCTCTGTTTTTCTTCAGTCAGCCAACATGCTGGGGTTTTCCTTTAGCATCATCTGGTATTGCCCTTTGCCTGCTCCTGTGCTGAATTTCCTGTTTTCTGGATTCCATACCTTCCTCTTTTTTTTTTTTTTGTTTTTTGTTTGCTTCCTTGTTTTGCTGGAGCATACCCTCTAGCAGCTTTGTAAGAAAGAATACCTGGAAAGTAAGCTTTCTCAAGTTCTTATGTGTTTGAAAATGTATTTGTTCTACTTCCAATTTTGAACAAGTATAAAATTTTTGAGTTGTAAATAGTTTTCCTTAAAAAGGCAAAGTATTACTCCATTGTCTTCTACTATTCAGTGTTGCTGGAGAGAAGTCTGAAGCCATCTGATCCCCATTCTTTTGTTTGTGATGTATTTTCCTTTAGGGCTTTCTTTTTAACCCTTGTATTCTAAAATTTTATAACATGACTTTGGTTTGGGTCTTTTTCATTTATTTATTTATTTATTTTTCAATTTGTTGAATCTTAACTTTCAGTTATGGGAATTTTTCTAGTATAGTTCACGTATAATTTTCCTCCTTCCATTTTATATATTGCCCCCAGAGTTCCTACAAGTGAGATTGTAGTGGTATTTGAGACTTGTGGATTAAGTCTTTAAGTCTCTACTTTTATATTTTCTCTCTCTCTCTCTGGTTCTGTTTTCTCGAAGATTTCTTTGACTTTATTTTCCAATTGTTTATTAAAATTTTAATTTGATCATCTTTTTTCTTGTGTTATGATTGTTTCATTTTAAAAGCATTTTTTTCCTTCTGGTTTTACATATTCAATATCTTTTCATTTTCCTAAGGACAGTAATCAATTTTAAATTTTAAAACATTTTTTTTCCTATTGCCCGTCTTGTCTCTGTTTATTCTGGGTTTCTATTTTTGGTGTTTCTATTTTAGTTTCTCACATCTTAGAGGTTTACCTCAAATGCCTGGACACCCATAGCTGATGGCAGCTCTGTGTTTTCAAGGTTGGGCTTTTTAGCATGTAAAATAGAGTGAGTGGTAAGCTGGACATTTTTGCTGAGAACTCCAACATTTCAATATTTAAAGGCTTTTTTTTTTTTTTTTCTGGGACCAGTTAGTTTATCCAGAAAATAAGCTTTCATATTTTGCCTGGTTGTAAATGCTTGGAGGGTGAGTGATGGTAAGGTGGGGATGCCTGGGTATGTCTCAGCTTTCATTTTATGCACTTACCCCAATTCCCTCACTTTATTTACTCCCTCCTTACATTACGTCTGATGTCCTTAAGTCAGGAGAATCCAGGTTAATTTTCTCTATAGTGTAACCTTCAGTTTCTGACTGGGATGGGGATGGGAAGTACTGTGGATGGGAGTAGTTGCTGGCAGTATGAGGTAGGAAAGGGCATGTGGAGATCCAACCAGCCCATATTCACACTTTGTCTGTTCCTCTGTTTCAGGCCTGAAACTCATATCTCTTTGTGGGATGCCCTAGAGCTTTGAGGCTGAAAGCTCTTGGGATTCTAGAAGGGGGAGTGGGCCACTTCTCATGTACTCTCCTGGGCAAGTATCCTAACCTGAAGTTTTCTGCTAAATCATTACTATTTTTCTACTTGCTTTACATTTTCAAAAAAAAACAAAAAAAAAAAAAACAAAAAAAAAAACTGTTGAAATCTTTCATTTTCTGAAGGCCCCTCTTCTGTTCTCTTTTAATTCCTTTATTGTCTTTTCAGTAAAGTCTCTGGAGTTTAACCTGCTATGTTTAGCTATAAGTTCCAAAGCCCATGCTTTAAAGGTAACCCTGTCTTCTGCATGGTAACCTCAATATCTGCTTTGATGGGTTTTCCCTCCAACAATAATAACAAAATGATTTCCATCTTTTTATTGACCACAGCTGGCACTTGGGAAACAAATCAATGGCTTAAATGATAATTGGAAAACCAGCCTTTGCCTCATGAATGCTTGTGTCTACCTAGATAGCGATATAGGAAGTGATATTTTAGGGCATGGTTTTGCAAATTGTGAGCTGCAATTCATTAGTAGGTAAAGAAATCATTTACCGAGGAAGTAGTGGTGTGAATAGTGTGGCTTGAATAGTGATCCCCAAAATTCATGGCCACAGGGAATGCAACCTTATTTGTAAATAGGGTCTTTGCAGCTGTAATTGGTTAAGAATCGTGAGCTGAAACTCTGTGGTGGATTGGATTAATATACCAAAAACATGTTCTTAATCTTAATCCATTCCTGTGGATGTGAACTCATTGTAAATGGGTTTAATGTGTTTACTTCAGTTAAAGTGTGGCCCACCTGAATAAAGATAGGTCTTAATCCTATTATTAAAGGCCTTATGGATAAGGGCACAGAGAAAGAAGCCACTGGGAGCAGCCAGAAGCTGGAAGTCAACAGGACCTGGAAAAGAAAGGATATGATGCCACCATATGCATTGCCATGTGACGGAAAAGCCAAGGAGCAAGGATTGCCACAGCCTCAGAACACTGCAATCTTTGGAGAGAAGGCATCACTTTGTTAATACCTAGCCTTAAAACCATGAGCCAATAAATTCCTGTTGTTTAAGTCAACCCATTGTATGGTATTTGTTTTAGCAGCTGAGAAACTAATACAGACCCTAAATCCAATGACTGATGTACTTTATAAGAAGAGAGGAGGACACAGAGAAACACACAGAGAAGAAGGCCATGTGAAGATGGAGGCAGAGATGGAGTGACGTGTCTTCAAGTCAAGGAACACCAAGGATTGCTGGAGCCCCCGAAGCTGGTAGAGGTCATGAAGTTCTCCCTTAGAGCTGTCAGAGGGAAAGTGGCCCTGCTGATGCCTTGATTTTGGACATCTTGTCTCTAGAACTGTGAGAGCATAAATTTCTGTTGGCTTAAGCCACCCTGTTTGTGGTACTTCGTTGGGGCAGCCCCAGGAAACGAATATGTTAAGTCACAACAAGCATTTACCAGAGCGTTTTGCTTGTAGTAAGGGAAAGTATGATTTGTGAATTCTTTGTTTCAGCTTATATGCCTGTGTATGGGGGTCAGGATGTTAATCTATTTCTTTCCATGGAAACTGGGAAAATAAGATCTGAAAGCCACTGGTCTAGAAAATGGATTTGAACCTTTAGCTTTTTAAAAATTTAAGAAAAAATTTTCAATACAACCTCTACCAATTGGGCAGACACACTTATTTCCCTTGTAGACGGGATGGTCTTGATTAGGTATCTTCTCAGCCATTGAAGGTTACTACACTAATTTCCAAGATTCCATTTACCATAGCTCTTACAACATTCTCTTTGTGAAAACATTTTCTTTTTTAAAATTAGTTTTCTTTATTTTTAAAGAAGCTTTATAGTATATAAATGTAACATTGAAAATATAGGGGATTCCCATATACCCCACCCCTCCCACTCCCACACTTTTCCTCATTAACCTCTTTCAATAGTGTGGTACATTTGTTATAATTGATGAACACATATTGAAGCATTGCTACTAACCATGGTCTATAGTTTAAATGATGGTTTACACTTTGCATTGCACAATTTTCTAGGTTTTGGCAAAATGCATAATGGCCTGTATCCATTATTGCAATATCATGCAAGACAATTCCAGTGTCCCCCAAATGCCCCATATTCCACCTATTCTTCCCTCTCCCTCTCCTCAGAAGCTCTGGTGACCACTGTCTTTATATCAAGGTTACAAGTTCTCTCATTATTAGAATAATAATAAGTCTACTTTGGTCCATAGTTGCAATACTTCCTTATGTATGTTCATTCCTCAATCTTGAGGATTTGGGGCTGAAAGCATTTTCTTAACTTCATCTTCCTGTGCTGTGCTTTTTCAGAAAACCAGGATACATGTGTAGATCATTTCTGAAGTTGATGAGTAGATGATGGGGAAGCATTATATATCAGCATTAAGGGCTAACAAACTGACAAAAGCAGCAATCAAACCCACCCACACATTCCTGTTGGGGTAAGACTAAACCTTTGTGAATATTTTATATTTTGAGTGATTAGTTTTGCAAACTTATGGAAGGAGTATAGGGTTCAACTTTTTATTATCTCACAGTGGGTAGTAGGGATTGTGAGGCAAAGGATTAGCAGCAAGATTTAATGCTTAGAATCACAGTATAAGTAAAACTAATTCTATAGGTAATTCTCCAGAAGAATTGTAAGAATGCAGTAAACCATCGGAAGAGGGTTCATGTAGACACATGGCAACCTTTTTCTGCTATGTGTTTGGTGGTTGTGATTTAAACTGGTCCTTCATGGCTTTGTTTTGTATAGAAAAAGAACTAAACCAGCACATACCTTCTGGCTCTGGGAGGTATAAGCATGAAGGCAAGGTGAGCCAAAGTTCAGGTGAGCCTTACCTGAAAGGTTTGCAAACCTCATGGACTTTTTGGGGAATGCTGAGACTGAGCTTTATGATTGGTGAGGAAATGGGGACTCACAGTTAGCTTGGCTTTCTGCCAACAGTCAAAACTAGTAGGCTTTGCTACTAAACAAGGGAGCACAGTTTTCTTGGGATTTGTTTTAATTCAGTCCTTTGTGCTGCCTTTGGTTAGTGATAAATAGTATCTACCATTAACCAAGATAGATTTAGATAAAGAATCATGTCTTGAAGTAGACTTATTCCATCGGGGTGTGGGGCATATTAAGCTTGCAAACAATAACCTAAAACACTTGAAAGCAAATAGAACAAACAAACAAAAAAAACCCAGTATTCCTTGTACATACAAATTCAAAAAACAATCCATCAGTGGACTTATTTTTAATATACGTATGTTCCCTGTTTTCTAGCTTGCCATCAATTACCTTAACCCTTTACCTCAACTGACTTAAATTTGGACTCTAGGGAAACCACTGGATAACTTCGGTTTTGGATTCTTCTGAGTGGTTGAAAAGGTTGGGAAAGAAGGGACTTTAAAAAGCTGCCAGGGGAGGTTTTAGTGATTAGAAGAAGCCAGTCTTGGACTGTGGTAGCAGGTTGTATAAACTTCTACATTCTTTTTTTAATTTTCATTTAATTATTTATCATTCAGTATTTAGTTTGCAGTCAAAGCTTCCTGGAGGGGGAAATTCCTTTGCCTTTGCACTGAGCTATTTGGCAGAAGCAGAGGAAGATCTAATTGCTCAGAGATTAGCTGGGGTTGCTCAGGAATCATATGGTGAGAATCACAATTACAATAATAGTGACAAACACTTACGATTTGCATTCAGGCACTGGGCCAAACACTTGGCTTGGCTTGTTTAATCCCATCCACCAAACAACCATGTGAGAGAGTGGTTTTTGCCGTTTTAGTTATCCCCATTTTATAGATGAAGACACTGAGGCAGAGCGAAGTTAAACCACTTACCTAAGTTCAATGCCAAGAATGAATTCCAGCAAACCTGGAAGCCTTGAGTCTGACCAAGCCCACCATGCTACCTGCTCTTGGAAGTTCTCCCTAACAGTTGTAAACTGGTCGTCAGGGAATGCTTGATGTCAGAGGAAGGAAAGTACAAGGAAGTCTATTTTTATTTATTTTTTTACCTTCAAAGTAAGCAGGAAAGTTAAATGTTCCTTTTGAAGGAAAAAAAAAAAAAAAGATTTCAATGAAGTGGTAATTATTTCATAGCTCAAGCTTAGTTGTGAGAAAGGTACCCTGTTGTGCATGAATTTTTGTATTTCTTTAAGTCTTGCTTTAAATGACTTATGAGTTTGAGTGCTTGCATCATTTTCTATCATATTATAATTCTGGTAGTGATTGCTTGGTGGACTCATTTGTCCTCTTTCTTTTGTTAGACCTAGTATCTAGACAAATACAACCTCACTGGTGCCCAATTAAATTGACAAGGCTGGTGTGAAGGAGAGAGCTAACTGCAAACCATCAGAGATGTCCAATGTTACCGACTCGGTCATGCTTTCAGCCTGCCACTTTCAGACTGTTCTTTTCCTAATTATTTTTACTCTCTCTTTAGTGGGCACTGCTTTAATTCGGGTGTTCCTGTGTTTGGTGGTGCAACGTGCTAATAAGTCTGCTCCGTAGGAAGCCCCTATTGTGATCAGAAGCAAAGAAGATACGAAATGAACCTTCTTCATGACAAGGGTGTTTCAAGATGAGCTGGAAGAAAATCCGCTTGCAAAATTATGTTTGGTGGCTGGAAGTTAAAATTCACCAGAATTAAGGGGATGCTTTTTCTTCAACAGTTCTGTTTTAGCAGTCAGGGTAGGACATCTCTGTCTCACTGTTTAAAAGTCACACATTGTAACAAGAGATGACACAGGTTTTTTGGTTTCCTTAATGGTACCGGGCCGGGGAATGAGCCCAGGACCTCATATGTGTGAAGCTGGCACTCAACCTCTGAGCCACATTGGCAACTCTGAGTTGGTTTTTTCATTTGTTTTGCTTGTTGTTTGTTTGTTTTTGTTTTTTTTTTAGGAGGTACTGGGGATCGAATCTGGGACCTCCCATGTGGGAAGCAGGCTCTCAACCGCTTGAGCCACCTCTGCTTCCCAGGTTTGTTTTTATGTTGTTGCTTAATGATGAAAGGGAAGAGAAAAAGAATATGGTTGAAGGGGTGGGAATATCCCCAATCCCTAACATTGGGGATATTTTCCAGATCAAAATTTTCAAAACGGAGATGCCATTTTCCTTCATTATTAGAACTACTTAGAGTTATGTCTGTTAAAAAATCATCACACAGTTTCAAGGTGCAGAATAAAATGTGTGTGGAAGCATTGGGCTCATTTTTACCCCCTGGATTTTATTTTTAAAGTCAGAATTTGCTTCCAGCACCCTAAATCACTCCATTGCTGATAACGTTAATGAGATTGTGTAATCGGCAATAAATTTCTTGCACAAAGAGCTTCTTGTCCCTGTCCCTTTTGGAGAGTTGGACTGTTTTGTTTAGTTTGGTTTTTCTGAGCCACTGTAAAGTCAGTCTCTGGCAAATGTGAATTCTCTTCTGAAGGACAGCAATGCAAGACTCCTGTAAAATTAGTTTGTTGGTGATGTGGTAGCAGACAAGACACCATGCAAAAGCTAGTGGCGACCCAGGAGGTTTGAAGGCAGGGGTATGGTGAAATTGCTGAAAAGAGGCACTACAGTCCATCTTTCTCAAAGAAAAAGCATCCGAAGAATTTGTCTACTCAGCATTTATCTAGCATCTGCTGTCTGGGATAGCGATTCCAAATTCCCAAGCCATGAGAAGCCAGATTGTTCTGTTGCTGCCACTTGATAATACAATTCCTTTCTCCCCCTCTTCTTAAAAATAATGCATAAAGTGAAACTAAAGTGAATTTAGATTGGCCTAGTTTTAAAATACATTAAAAAATATATAAGGTTTGAAAAAATTCCCCTTAAAATAATTACAATCGTCTCTCAGGAGTCACGAAACATGTAGAGAGCACTTCTCGTAATTACCTGGTGAGTCAGCACTGGCTGACTTCCCAGGAGTTAATTACCACCAGTGGGGAATAATTTTCCATTCCTGGGGGAGTTTCCCCCAGGAGACACCTTCTCTGATTCCCTGAGTCAGAGAAGTGCTCAGCACTGCTGCCGTCCTCAGAGCCGCGGGCTCAGTATCACGTTCTACTATGTACTGCAGAATTTATGCATTAGATTAGATTCATTTTATAGCAACAATGAGATAATTTATACTTTAGATTCTTTATTGTGGTAACATCGACACAACACAAAATTTCTCGTTTAACCACTTTCGTGTGTACCATTCAGAGGTATTAAATTACATTCCCAATAATATGCTGCCATCACCACCGTCGTTACCAAAAGTTTTCATCACCTCAGACAGAAACTCTGTACCCATTAAGCAATAACTCCCCATCGTCCCCTCCCCCTGGAGGGGAGGGGGTAACCTCTCATCTTCTGTCAAAAAATTTGCTTATTCTTGTGAGATCATGTAATATTGGCACTTTAGTATCTGGCTTATTTCACTGAACATCATGATTTAAAGGTTCATCCTTGTGTGGCAAGTACTAGAGCTTCATTCCTTTTTACAGCTGAATAATATCTCATTGTGTGTATATACCACATTTTATTTATCCATCCGTTTGTGGACACTTGGGTGCATCTACTTTTTGGCTATTGTGTCCCCCATTGGATTTTTTAGAAAGCTATTTTATTGAGATATATTCATATGCCATATAGTCCATCCAAAGTGTGCAATCAGTGGCTTTTAGTATAATCACAGAGTTGTGCATTCATTACCACAATCAATTTTAGAACATTTTCATTGGTCCAAAAGGAAAAACCCTGTACTCCTTAACAGTCACCTCTCAATCTCTCTATCCTCTCCCAGCCCTACATAACCACCTATTTCCATCTCTCTAGGTTTATTTATATTTACATGTTATAGAAATGGAATCATACAATATGTAGTACTTTGTATCTAGTGTCTATCATTTAGCATAATTTAAAAATTATTATTATTACTTTAATTAGAAAAGTTGTGAGATTATAGAACAATCATGCATAACACACAGGACTCCCATACATCACCCCACCACCAGCACCTTGTATTGTTGTGGCACATTTGTTATGAATCATGAAAGAACATCGTCAAAATATTACTGGGACCTATAGTCTATAGCTTATATTTGGTGTATTTTTCCATAAACTACACTATTATTAATACCATGCGTTTAGTATTGTACACCCCCAATGGATTTTTTCCATAATTGGTTATTTACTCATATTGCTGAGTTGGCATGGATCTCCAATATTCTGTAATTCTTTTTTTTTTCAGTTAGAGAAATTGTGGGTTTGCATAACAACCATGCATAAAATACAGTGTTCCCATATATCACCCTGTTATTAACACCTTGCATTGGTGTGGAACATTTGTTACAACTGATGAAAACCCATTTTTATAATTGTACGGTTAGCTATAGTCCATGATTTAACTTGGAGTTCATTGTTTGTGTACTGCAGTTCCATGGATTTTTTTAAAAAAATTATTCTATTACTATATATACAACCCAATATTTCCCCCTTTTAACCACATTCCAAAGTATATTTCAGCAATGTTGCCAAAAGTTCTGTATTTTGTTCCATTTGTTTACTAAAGTAAACTTTAATTTCTGTTTGGGAATTAGGGTTTTTGCTTGCCACAATTAGAAGAGTTCCATACCCCACAGAACCCAAAGTTTTCAGTACTGGGTGTTTTTTAAAAAAGGTCCATGTTTTTGAGATAACCTGAAGTGATTTAAATACACGAGTAGTTGTGAAGCCTTTTTTTAAAAATTTATTTTGTACATTTAATAATTGAAAACATAAGCAATAAAAAACTAAAAAGTAAACACAGATGAATAAATATATACATTTCTCGATTAAATGTAATGGATACATGTAAATTTTTTTGTTGTTTTGTTTTTTGTTTTTTTTTGTGTGTGAATCAAACAATATATTACACAATATATTTGGTTCATAGTAATGCATTCATACAGTATTTGTCCTTTTGTGTCTGGTGAAGCCTTTTTTTGATTCAGGTATTCATCATCACAGAGGCAGACCTAATCTCCTAAAATCTGAAAGAAAGATGTTTACCTAAGGCATTGCATATATCTAACTGGTCCACAGAGTGGCCTCTTGTTTCTTTAGAAAACAAAACAAAACTGTTTTTGGACAGTGTGGTAAGTACTGTTTTGAAAGGACTAAAGATTTGGAAACGAGCGCTGGGGATAAATGCCTTTGTCGTATGTATCCTGTAAGCCTGCCCTGCAAAATGAGGTTGAGCATGCCCTGGTCTGGGCCCATTTCTTCCTGGCTGTGTGGAAATCCACTGTCCAATGCCTGAGTTTGGGCTTGGCAGCCCACCTCCTCCTGACTTGTTAGCCCTTTCTTGGTCATGGTCAGGGATGAAGTTCAGAACAGAATTCAGATACTCAGACTCGTGGAGATGCATGCACACCTTACTAAACTGGCTGTCCTGAGCAAGGTGCTCTCTTTGCTTATTGACTCAGGCCAGCATTTGCTTAAAAGGATCACAGCTCTGGATACAATTGAAAATAAAGGGGACGGATGTGGCTCAAATGGTTGGGCGTCCGTCTCCCATATGGATGGACCCAGGTTTGATCCCCAGGACCTCCCAGTAAAAAAAAAAAAAAAAAAAAAAAAAATTGAAAATAAATGGGGATGGCCCTCGACAAAGCTTTTGGAATTGTTTCCCACATTTCCAGCTTTCTGTACCCCAGCTACCTTGTTTGCTATTTCTTCTCTCAGCAGGTACTTCTTTCCTCTCTCCCCAGCTATCTTTTAGACATTTTACATAATTGATATTGGCAAGGATCATCAATGGACGCCAAACCATTAGATGAAAGGTTGTTGGAGGATGAGATATTCTAGAATTACTTACTAATATTATGAGGGAAAGGCATGTTGGCATTGGAGAGATCTGGCTAGTCCAAATTCCATTGGGCAGGTCACAAACTAGAAACTTTGATAAAGGTAATTCTGAAATCTGGCATGCCCAAACTCTATAAGGCAGGCCACAAGCTGGCAACTCCAAAGAAGGTGAAGCTGTGTTCTCCAGGAGAAGCTGGCTGGCTGAAGAAGAGGCAGACATTTTTCTTTCTGACTTCCGAAATCCTCAGTTCGGATTTTCAGATCTCTCACTGATTGGATGAAGAGAATCTCCTCGTCGCTGAGGGCAATGTCCTTAGATTCAATCAACTGCCTAATGATGTAAATCCATCTATGAAATACCCTCACCATAACAATCAGGCCAGTGCTTGCTTGGCCAAACAACTGGACACCATGACCTAGCCAAGTTTACACATGAAATTAAGCATCACAGAAACATTTTCATTTTCATTAAACTTACCTGAGGTGATTTTCTATCCAAGAGTGAAGAGGAACTGACATGGGCTGTGAACAATGTAAATGTTGGGTGATGGTAATACTGACTGGGGGAATCTATTTATTATATTGTGTATTTCTTTTATCCAAAGGGTCTAGCAGGTCTTGCTGAGTTTGTTCAATTCAACCCTGAGCTTCATGTTCTGATTCTTGCCCTCTAAAAGAATTGGTGGCCCCTTTGCTTACCATTTCTCTTCTTCCAGGAGCATGCAGGTTGTCCCCTTGGACAAACAGATCACAACCATAGACAGCCCCAGCTTGATCGTGTCTCCACTTAACTCTGCCACTGTACTTGCACTGAGAAGTCCTGCAAGTATTGAAGTAATAATACCAGTGGAGGCTACCAGTGCCATCCTGACCCAGGTTGACCCTTGGCAGGTAGTTTTGAAATTTACTGTTCCAGACTATAAGAATTCTCTAGAGTTTTTTCCTTTACTTGCTCAGAGAAGAGGACTGCACCATAAAGGTGGAAGCCCAAATGTGGCAGGTGCTGCCAAACTGCTATGGTCTGAATGGACAAGGGGCACCTTAGGCTTCTATTGTCAAGCCCCTGCACCCCTAGACTCCTGCTCCACGTTTTAATAAGAGTACTGTGGCAAACATGAAATGGGGCTTCAATCTGGAAGAACTTGAAAAGAACAATGCACACAGCAGTCAAGCCTTCAGGGGTCCTCCTTTAGCCAGTAGCATCTTTTTCCAGTCTTCGGGTCTGACAATTGGAATACTAGTGGAAAAGGACATACCTGAGCAATTGCCCAAACACAAAGAGAGGAAGCAGGAGGAGGACAACAAGGACATTGACCAGGAAAGTGTTGATGGTAAAGAAGCTGATGAAAAGAGCACAGACATGTTCCCTCCAGAAAAGATACGGAAGGCACTGTCTGAGGAATCCAAGGTGAACAGTTTTGTAATCAAGAAGCAAGGGATGTCTTGAGTAAAATGCCCAAAGAGGAAGATAATGCTTGTGACTACGTGTAACAGAACCTAGTTCTCTATAAGAAGTTAACATTTTGAGCAGACCACAAAACTGTCCTATTATGTATAATATACCAATGTTATGTTATGACATAAGCTGTGCAAATTTTGTCAATATGTGTCATATGAGGTACTCATTAAAAGAACCAGGTAATTTAGAATGTAAAAACAAAACAAAACAAAAAACAAAGGGTCTAGCAGGAACCCAGTGAATGCTTGCTGAGGGATTGGATCCCTGGTAATTGTTGAATATTGACTTTTCCATCTCATAGTTAGGGTCCACACACCATCTTGTCCCTGTGTAGAGCCCTTGCTTTCTAGTATTATTCTAGCAGGACTATGACTTGAGCTTTGGACCATGTATGTCTGGACCAGAATTAAGGCACTCAAGCCTGCCCTATTAGACCATTGTGTCTTTTAGTATTGCAGAATTATCATTCAGTTCCAAGGATTAAGTAACAGCAAACACAAAACTGGCAACTCCAATATATAAGAAACAGAACTCCGCCAACATACCTGATTGTCCACCCACATCAGTGGGGCAGACGTCAGGCAGCTGGGCAAGCCCTAAGGAATCTTGTGAAACAGGTCAAGGGGCTGTCACTGCCTTTGGTGAAGAGGGATCGTGAAAGAGCAAAGGGAAAGTCAGCTAACCCAAAGCAGAACATCGTGAGGCTTTGGTGCCTGGTTCATTTTTTCATTCTTTGTTGTGATAATGTGGTTCTCATCCCATGTGAGTGGCTCCTGCTCTTCTGCTATTATCCCAGCAGCCTTTGTAATGCTCGACATGTGCATTCTAACTTGCTCTGATTTTGGGGGGTTGGGGTGGGAGAAGGAACTAGAAATATATAGTTGGAACTCAAAAAGAGAGGTAGAGAAAGAATCAAAACAGGTCATGTAAAAGAAACTGATCAGAAAAGGCTTTTCAAGAATATTGTTGGAAGCTAGGGGACAATAGCACAATGTCTTTAAATATCTGAGGGAAAACAAATTCCATCCTTGTATTCTGTACCTAAACTCTTTTTTTTGGGTATCCAAAATGCTTATTGGGATGGTGTCCCACTCTTTCAGTGGCTGCTTCCGTCTGAAGAAGAATCCTTCTGCAAGCCTTGCTTTTCCTCCAGCAGATTGGCAGAGGACAGTGGCGCAGCCAACACACAAAACTACTATTTGTGCATGGCTAAGGTCCGTGGTGATTTTATAGCATCCTGGGGATTTTAGATCCATGACATAGAATTGGGGCTCTGCACCAGGCACTTCTTCTTGTGTTTCTTCTTCTCCTCTTCTGGAGAGGGATCAAGGAGGTCCTTTGCAAGAGGCAAGTTCTCGTGGGGAGGTCGTCACCGCCAGAAAGGCTATATCTAAACTCTTAACTGAGTGTGTGGCAGAAGGATAAAGACACTTTCCAGAAGTGCGAGGCTCATAACATTTATCTCCCATGCTACTCAAAAAGCTACTGAAGGATAGGCTTTGCCAAAACAAGGAAGTAAAGCAAGAAAGAAGACGATATAAAATGTTGGGCAAAGGGAAACCGGTACACAAGAAAGGTGAAGGGAATTCCCAAGATGGTGGTGACGAGAGATCCTAGGATGAATTCTCACAAGGCCTTGAGGACAAACAGTCCTGGTCAAAGTCAGTAGAAGTGGCCAGAGGAGTTCAAAATGAAATTGACCTAATACCCGATAGTCTGAAAGCATTGAGAGAAGGTTTAGATAGTTGGTAGAGAGTTTGGAATTGAATTAGTGGCAAGAACATTAAGCAAAAGAAAGATGACAATTATTAACATCAGGAAAACCAAAATTGTGTAGGAAAGGAAAAGTAATTGTTGTATACTATGTTGTTGGTCAACGGTCATGATGATGTAAATGGTGGGTAATGATGTCAATAAAATTAATAATATGAAATATTGGGGGTAGGATGGGAAGACATGAAAAATGTGTGTGTGTGGCTGCATGTATGTCAGGATTATGAGAATGAAAGTGAGCCAAATGGCCATCTCCCAGAATGCGGAGTCCATAGCTAATGCCTAAAATTAAAAGTGGTCAAGAAATCGCAATATGAGCATATTATTTAGATAAATGGAGATAAATACTCAAAGACTCCAGTAAAAGAATTGACTGTGATTGCTCCAGGTAGTGGTAAATGGGATGGGGATGGAGACCTGGCTTCCTTTTTTTTGGTAACAAGTCTGAAAACTGCACCAAACAAGAGCCCATTTGTACCTTTCTGACTGTGACATTCTTATAGGGAATTCCTATAGAGGTCACAAAATGGTAGCCGGCTGGTGGTTTTTTTGTATGACTCAGTTTAATTTTTTCAAGGAAAAACATTTAAATGCATTGCCAATACTCACAAGTCAGTAGAGTTTTAAATACAATTCCAGATTTCTAGCTTCTCTTGAAAGAAATCACTGAAAAGCAGGGTCCCTGGGACAGGGCTATGGCCTCCATTCTGCCAAATGCCCTGCCCAGTCCTTGCTCCTGCCCCACTCCCACCAGTGCTGGTCTTGATTACTTGCCTGCCCCCTGCAGGAATTTGCATCCTAGGTGTCAAAATATTACCTTTCCTCCTTCATGGTTTAAAAGCACTCAAGTAAGTTTATTTTCCTCTTTTCCCCCATTTGCTTTTCCATTCTTCCTTAAGACGGATATTATTATAAGCATACTAGAGACAATATAGCAGAGTTCAGTCACTGCACTGGGGCAGAACTGGTTACAAACCTGGATTCTACCAAGTTCTTGACCCTGGCAAGCCACTTAACTTCTTTGCAGCTCAGTTTCCTTAGGAGCAAAAATGGGTTATATAATTGTTGTTACTCATACGTTGTTGCCAGGGTTAAAGATGATAATGCATATGAAGCTGAATGCCTGCCACATTATTAAAAATAACATTAGAAATAATAACACATAAAGCAAAGTAGTTATTGGCTTAGTGAAATATCTGCAAGCAGATGTTGGTGCTTTCAGACATTTTCATCTGTAAGAGACGAGACAAGATGACGAGCAATGAATTGTCTTGGCGTATTGCTGTCCAGTGCTGTGGGTGGGTGTAGTCTAATTATTTTAATAGTTTTTTTTTTTTTTTTAATTTGGGAAAAGAAATGCTGAAGGATAAGTTTCCAAGCCTAGAAATGCATGGATTCATTAATCAATGGATTTCCACAAACTTTTATGGAGAGTCTGCTATATTTCAGGCACGTATCTCTCCAAATAAGATACACACACACACACACATATAGACAGATATAGATATATATTTTTTTTCTAAGAAGAATTCAGAGTTTAATGATAAATAATGCATTATAAAAAAGTACATAGACTTAGTAGCAGGAGGAATTTAGAAAAGAGGTAGAATTTTAAACTCTGAGTGCTTGAATGTCTTCCTGGAAGTTGTTAGAACTTGTTCCCTGAAGGTCTTTCTTGGTATAGGAGCTACACTTACCTATTCATGAAGGATTAGAAGAATGCTTTATGTCGTACTATACTTTCTTCCTAGAATTTTTGAGTTGAGCTATTCAAAATAACAACAGGGAAAATGTTGGAGAAACAGCAGCTGCTCAACAAATTCTAGGAATAAGTAAACAGGAAGTTGAGTGGGAATCCATTTCATTCACCAAATAAGGAGGGAGAGTTCCTGAGAGATCAGGTGACTCATCCAAGGTCATGTCCCTTGTTAATCACCAAGCTTGAGAGGACAGAAATCACTGATGGGGAATGGGAAAGAGAAGAAAAACATTTCAGATTTAGTCTAGAGGGTAAATTCTCTTTCCCACATGATCGTTGGTGGGGAGACAATTTGGGTTTATATAAGTATTTAACCTGAGACGTGTGAATCCTTCATTCACTAACAGATAAGTCTACTCCTTGCCTACTATGCACCAGCCACTGTTCTTGTTGTTTGGCTTATTTCCCCAGTGAAACAGAGAGCCCTCCTCTCAGGTTGCTTACATTCTAGCAGGTGTGTGGTGGTGGCAGGTGGCAGTCAATTAACAATGGATACAATAAAGAAGTATATTATATGACATAGTAGGGGGTACTAGGTGCCAGAGAAAAAGAACAATTAGAGCAGGTATGGTGGATACTAGGGACCTGGCCCAGATCTCCTCCCAGGGGCCCAGCCTCCCTCATTTCCCGCTGTGGGAACACTGCCTGCTACAGCTCCCAGCTGCTACCCTCTTTGGGAATTGTCCTCTGCCTCTGGGAACTGCCTTGCCCAGAGTTATGTCCCTCTCAAAGTACCACTGGGCACCAGCATCTAGCTGGTCCAGGGATACAGAGACCCAGCCCTCTTCCTCAACTGGGCACAGTGTAAGGGCCACCCCAGTTCTAGAGCTCCACCTCAGCTGTGGTGACATCAGTGCTGGCTTTCTCTCTGCTCAGTCTTGCCCTTCACTTCCTTACAGGCATGAGTTCTGTGAGCATCCCCAGGAGCCCCCTGCGCGCCAGTTGTCTCAGTCTTGTTCCAGGGAACCCAATCTAAGACAGCAGCGGCAAGAAATTCAGAGTTGGGGTTGGAGAGCATGAGTTGCAATCTCAAATAGGGTGCTCCTTGTAAGCCTTGCTGAGAATTTGATGACTAAAGAAAGGGAAACACCAATGGCCGTAAAACCTGAGGGACATTGAGCGAAGCTTTAAGATCACGAGAGCATGTTATTTTCAATTAATGAAAACATACTTTAAATGTTTCTGCCTTCTTTTTTTGGTCATTAAAGGTGAAAGGCCAATGTAAAATGTCTTCCACATGAAGGGGCTTTTTGATCATGGAAATTGGGGCTTAAAACATAATGGGAAATATTGAAACCTAGCAAGATAAATTGCTTTGCACAATAAAAATAGCAAGAATTCTGAGTTTCTGCCCTGGGAAGTCCTAGAGATAAGGCACTGGGGCCTCCAGGGAGATGGAGTAGAAGGGAATTGTCCATGAGAGAGGTGAGGGCCCTGGCAACCTGGTAAGAGGCCCAGAACTGGTGCCAGGGCCTTGGCAATGACCTCCAGGGACAAGAGGTCTGATTTGCAATTTTGGGTTTCTTCCTGGACTGTCATGCCCTGGTAGCGCCAAAACTTCAGGAAAACTTCTGCCCTATCCAATGTTATATCATCTTGGGGATGCAGTGGAGGGGGTGATGCTATGTGTCTATAGGATCATGGCAGAGAGAGGGCAGAAGACAGCAGGAGTCAGTAGGGGATTAACACTCCTCCCCCAGCCCCCCAGCACTGCACCATAACGGGTGCTGAAAATCAGGTGTAAAGCAAACAATTCCTTACTCATTTGGGAGGATGCTGGTCTGTGTGCAGTTATTCGAGATGGTGGCTTCAGTATATTTATTTGATGATTAAAGAAAGGGAAACACCAGAAGGCTCTAAAGCCTAAGGGACATTTGCATGACAAAAGAGGAATACATTTAGAAGCTTTACACATTATAGAGGTATTATACATTTCCAGCAGTGATCAAGAGTAAAATAAAAATACATGCACTGTGGCAATAGCAATGAATAAGACTTCTAAATGGAATCTCAAATTTTATTTTGAGCAATGCCATAAAACCTGTGAACCTTTCAGCTCAAAAACCAAACTGTCGGTCAGAAGGAGAGACACCCAAAGAGATGTCGACCGACTCCAAAACAAGAATGTGGGGTGACAGCACGAGCCCGTCTCACATGGGCTCTGATGGAGCGATGTCTTCCCCACACAGAGGAGAGACACAGCAAGGTCAGCTTCACTAGTGGGTGTCAGTTCCCTAGGGCCAGTGGGTCTCCAACGGCGGCCAACACAGGGAGATACTCTATGCGCAGCACCCCTCTCTTGTGTGTGTGTGCTGTAGCGAGGGACCTCACCCCACATCAGGAACAGATCTTCCGTGGGGCTGTGAGCTGGATGGCTTAAACATGCCCAGCAGAGTCAGGCTGTCTCCGGGGGATAGTCACCTGTGCTCGGGAATGGACCAGCAGGCTCCTTATCTACTAGGGGATGGTGTTTTCTCCCTCCAGGCTGACATACCTGGTCCTGAGCACAGGATGTTATTTGTGGGTCCCAAGGAAAGGTGGCAGGCTGTGCCAGGATGGCTCCTACCACTCATTCTGAGTAAAGCTCCTTATTAATGAGAACTTGAGTTCGTGTGCCTGGGAGTCCACTGCATACATCTCAAACAAAACACCTTTCATTACACCTGCCGGTTGTGCAATGCTCCCGATGGGGGCATGAGGAAGCTCTTTCCTAAGTCCTGCCAAAGACAACCATCGTGGACCCTGGGGCAGAGATTTGATCACCCTGTTCCTCCGCTGAAATGGAGAGGAGAAGGGTTTGATGAAGAGGAATATTGAGTTCAAGGAACAAAATGAACCGACCTTGTGAGATTCAAACTCCATCGTGGTTTTCCTTGGCTGGCGTCCTATGCCTAGAGATGCAAACGGCAGGTCCTGTACTTTTCCCAAATCAGCTTATCTGAGTTACGTTCTTTAAAAGTAAACTTAAAAAAAAAAAAAAAAAATCTGTCATAAAGGCCTATATAGGCAGGTAGCTGCAGTTCTGCAGGATGTGTTCCCGAGTGTTTCCAACCCCCGGTATAGTTTTGCGTTTAATTTTCCCAGGCAAGCGTAGGACTTCATAGAGAATGTTCCTCAGGCTTATTTCTTGCTTTAGACTAGATAGATTTAAGTTTATATTCAAAATATATGTAACCGGTCTTTTCTTTGCTTAAGTATCAAGGAAAGTGATTTTGTTTCTGGTCCCTGGTGTTTTACTTCTCTGAACGGATACTTCCGTGTTTTCAAAAGTAGAACTGATGTGAGATATGCATGCACACTGAGAGAATGAGTCTTGAAAGTAGGATGACAAGAACACATGATCCAGGGTTTGCTTGCTCTAGACTGTCACCAAGATCAAATAACGACACTACTATTTAGCTCTGGGAATGCAAAACACAGCCAGGTTAGAGACTGCTGCATTTTCTTGAGGACTGCAAGAAACTGATAATGAGACAGTATGAATGAATTGGGAATTAGTATGTGAAAGGTCAACTCCAGCTGGACTCTGCCATCTTGTTGCGTAATAATGCACAGTCTTCATATCGGCCAGGTAAGGTTGCAGAGAATATTCCATTTCACAGTACACTGTTGGCCAGCTGACAGTGTCACAGATTAATATCATTGGCCAAAGGAGAGGACATTCAGCAGCCGTGGATGCTCAGGGAATTTAGAGCAAGGCCTCACTGGAATAAGTACCAGGGCCGACTTAGTCACAGGAACAGCTACCCTTTCCCTCCCCTCTCTTGGAAGCTGCATAGTCTCTCATCTTTGCTTTTTCTCACACTCTATTCCCCCTTCTCTTTCCACTGGCTTCCTTTGTTTACTCATCTGGAACATGGGTCAATAGCGCTTCCAACCTTGACATCCTAAGTTTACCTCTATCTGCTGTAGATTTCATCATTTTCTGCCCATTGTGTCTGTGCCTTTTAGTTCAAAATTTTGAGAGAGGCTCTGACTGGTAAGCTTTAGAACTTGCTGCCTAATCTAAGTCCTCCAGTACCCAGGGGATGGTGGTGGGAATCCTATGGTCTGCAGGGCTTCCCTCTTAGAAACAAGACAAGGGTACTCCTTGAAAGCAGGTTGGTGGAAAGAGTAAATTGGCTGGAACTGAAGACAGAAATATCCTTCCCCATTATCATAATATCCTTCCCCATAGCTTCCGTTTCTCCTTGTGCAACGTGTGGCATTCTGGATATGACTCATCCATTGGGGGAGACTGTGAAACCTCTGCAGAAATAAAGCATTGTGATGTTGCTCTTCTTCTCTTAATAACCAACTCATCAATGCCCGAACATTTATTGGCTGTTGATCATGTGCCAAGCACTCTGCTTTGTCCCTTTCCCCTCATTGTACAGAGGATATTAAAATCTAGATTATTTTCCGCTTTAGAAGTAAGGGAAGAAGTCCCAACATCTAGCAAGAATTTACCAAATCCCGGCCATCATATACTATCTCATTCAATCCCCCAGCAACCTCAAGTGTTAAGTGCTATATTGTCCTTTTTTTAGGGATTAAACCAAGGTTCAGAGAAGTCTCTTGCTTAAATGACATAACTAGTAAGTGGGGTGGCCAGGATTGACACCCTAGCTTGTGCTTTTTGCACTTCTTCAAACTGCCCCATACAGAAGCATAAATTCTCCTAGAACCTTTTTCATATTTATTTATCTATTTATTTATTTATTTATTTATTTAGGACTTACCGGGGATTGAACCCGGGGCCTTGTGTATGCAAAGCAGGTGCTCAACCCCTGAGCTACACCTGCTCTTCTTCTAGGTCTTAATGCCTGTATCAGTCAAGATGCCACAGACCTTTGCAGAGCCACAGCTACAGGTAGGCATGCAAGGGACAATCGATTGGCATATACACTCTTTGTAGGCAGATCTCTAACTCCTTGAAAGAAGTAGATGCATTAATTCTAAAGCAAATAATACAAATAACATCCCATTTTAATTATTAAGATATCTTTGAAATATTTTATCTCATTTTATGGATATTTTGTGGCTAGGAAAGAAAGTAAAACATGGAAATATGCCTGAAAAAATACAAACACAATTCTATCTTTTAAGGCAGGATTGTTTCTCTCTGCTGCAATACACGCAGGACTTTTTTTTTTTTTTTTCAGGTACCAAGGATTGAACCAGGGACCTCATAAATGGGAAGCAGGCACTCAAACTACTAAGCTACACCCGCTCCCCAACACAGGGCTTTTTTTTAAAAAAAAAGATTTATTTGATTTATTTATTCCCCTTCCTCCTTGTTGTTTGCAGTCATTGTCTGCTCGTGTGCTCTCTGTGTCTTCTCATCTTCTTTTTTTAGGAGACACTGGGAACCGAACCCGGCACCTCCCATGTGGGAGGGAGGCACCCAATCACTTGAGCCACATTCACTCCTGCTTCTTGTTCTCCTCACTGTGCCAGCTCGTTGCATCAGCTCTCTGTCTTACTCGTCTTCTTTAGGAGGCACCGGGACCTCCCGTGTGGTAGGAGAGCACCCAACTGCTTGAGCCACATCTGCTTCCCCATACAGGACTTTTTAGTGCTAGAATTACTACATGATTTTTAAAGAAAAGTTGGAAAATACAGGTTGAAATAGGAAGAAATGAACCTCCGCTAGCAGGAGATAAGAGGATGCCCAACTGTTTCTCCCACTTGCTCGCCTCTGTAGCCATACCACCTCAAGCTGTCTGAAAGATCATGCCCTGGTAGATGCATGTTAGAAGTAGAGGGCTTTGCTTCCTTCCCAGCCAATCACAAGGGTGAATTGCATACATTCTCCTAAAATAGGGGTAAGCAAACTATAGTCTGTGGGCCAAATCTAACCCACCCCCCTGCCTCTTTTTGCATGGTTCATGAGCTAAGAATAGCTTTTCCATTTTCAAATGGTTGAAAAAAGAATCAGAAGAATCACATTTCATGACACATAAAAGTTACATTAAACTTAAATTTTAGTGTCTATAAATAAAGTTTTACTGGAACACAGCCATGCTCATTTGTCCCTGTGTTGTCTATGGTTCCTTTTGAGCTACAGTGGCAGAGTTGACCACCTTGTCTTATGAAGCATCAAGCAAATAGAAATAATCCTAACGTAACCCCCTTACACTGATCCCTCCAAATCTCCTGCTATACCAGCCAGCATCTATATCAATTCTTCTTGTCTTCTCTCCCATTACAAAGGATGAAGATTTCGTTCTCTGATCAAAGGTCAAACCCTATCTTCTCTAGAGCCCATCCCCTCTTGCTTTTCAGTGACTTTTCTTTGTTATCTTGTACTTTCCTCTACCATCTCTTTTATCCTTTTCTACTACATTATTCTTATCAGTATTCAACATGCTCTAAAATTGTTCTCGAAAAAACATCCTCCCTTGACCCGGTTAATGCAACCCCAACTCTGCCCCCCTCTCTGCTCTTCTTCCAAGAGAACGTAAAATGTTGCCTGGGATTGCTGAGCCACTACCTCACCTCCCATCCTCCTTCCATCCTTACAACCAAAATGCCATTCCCTCCACTCTACTGAACCCCATCTGTAAGGGTCACCCTGATGCCAAAACCAGAGGTTCCTTCTCTTGACTAAATTCTCAAACTTTCAGCAACACACTTTAGAGTTTTTTCTTTAAACATTTTTATTGTCTTTGTTTTTGGTACACCATCCTCTCCGCTTTCCTCCTAACTCGATCATTTCTTTTTCTCACTCCTCCTCCTGAGCCTACTTTGTAGTTCTCAGTCTTGGGATGTCTTTCCTCTCTACACAATCTCTCTAGATTATCCAATCTGGTCCCATTGCTTTAAAGACCATCAACAAATAACTCCCAAACTGATATCTTTAGTCCTGAGTCCTTTCCTGGGACCCTGACCCTGGAGCTACATGACATCTCCACTGGAATATCTAAAAACATTGCAAATTTTAAACGGCCAAAATACAGCTCTCAATTTTCAACCACAAACCTAATCCTTCAAGAGTCTTTCTCAGGTCAGTAAGTGGTGCTACAGCTTATTCAGTTGTTGAGGCCAAAAATCTAGGAGTTGTATGAGATTCTTCTCTTTTATTCAGTATCTGTTTTCCTCCCATTCCCACCCCCAGTCTGGTTCATCAGCAATTCATGCCAGCTCTACCTTCAAAATAATCCCCATATGCATCAGCCTGTTTCCATCTCAGTGGTTTCCACCCTAGTCCATGCTACCATCTTCCTCCCCCGAGCTTCTGCAGGTCTCTCTAACCATCTCTTTTTTTTTTTTTTTTTTTTTACCGGGAGGTACCAGGGATCGAACCCCGGTCTCTCCATATGGTAGACGGACGCCGACCCTCTTGAGCCACATCCGTTTCCCATCTAACCATCTCTTTACTCCCACATTTGCATCATGATCTAACTCCTTCAACATGAGCTAGCCTCTGCCCATCTCTCAAACCTCAAACTCATCTTCTAGCACCCTCTCCCTTGCTCACTACACTCTAACCTGGTGCCTGTTCCTTAGCCATGCCAAGCCCACACCCATCTTGGGACTTTCGCTGGTGATGGAGCTTCTCATCACTTAGTTTTCTCTGAGAGCTTTGACCTCACCACACATATTTAAACAGATTCGTCACTTTGTCACACAAGCCTTTGTAAATCATCTTCTGAGGATGATTGCTCTATGAATACATCCTGTTTATTGATTTGTTTACTTGTATTTTACCTCTCTTGAATACATCTTGTTTATTGATTTGTTTGCTTGTGTTTTACCTCTTTTCTCCAGCATGCACAATGAAAGCAGGGACTTATGCATCCCCAGCAACTAGAATTGTCCGTGCCCTAGTCAGTACTCTGGCTATCGATCAATTTTAGTTCCACCACTATCATACAGTCAAGGTCTTTTTCTGTGCAAAATTTCCCCCCATATTTGAAATCACACTATAGTTTTGCATACTACTTTTTCACTTAACAAAAGTAGGTATTTTTTTTTTCATGTTATTTAACCATCTCCAATAAGCATTCTTTTTTTAAAATATATTTTTTTATTTATTTTTAAAAGATACTTAGATTACATAAAATATTACATAAAAAAATATAAGGGATTCCCATATGCCCCACTCCCCACACCTCCTACTTTTCCCCACATTAACAATTTCTTTCATTAGTGTGGTACATTCATTGCAATTGATGAACACATTTTGGAGCATTGCCACTAAGCATGGATTATAGTTTACGTTGTAGTTTACACTCTCTCCCACTCAGTTCTGTAGGTTATGGCAGGATATATAATGGCCTGTATCTGTCACTGCAATGTCATTCAGGCCAATTCCAAGTCCTGAAAGTGCCCCCATATCATACCCCTTTTTCCCTCTCCCTGCCTCCAGTGGCCACTGTCTCCACAGCAATGATATAATTTCTTCCATCATAAGCATTCTTTTAATGATTGCATGGTATTACATTCCATGCTTTACTTCGGTTCCTTTCATCATTTCATTGTAATTTGACATTTAAGCCATTTCTAATTTTTCAGTTATAAACAACATGTTCATTCATTCTTGAGTGTGTGTGTTTGTGTGTGCGTTGCCCTATTTCATCTGGGCCTCTGGAAATGACTAGATGGAGGCCCCTGGTCATGGTAGCATCCTTTCAGAGTGCTGAGCACCTGGTCTAGCAGGAGTGGAAGAATAAGCCAGTCTGGAGTGCAATTAGCATTTGAATTAGTGACAGGAGGATAAACAGGTGATTATCCCATTTAACAGCTGTTGAATGGTGTTAAAGAGACACTGTCTGGCAGCTTGAGCTTCAGATGTAGGATTTATTAACAAATGATTAAGAAAAAGAAGAGACGATTGATTTTTAAAAAGAAATGAAAAAAGGATTTCAAAATTAAGTTCTTTCACAGTGCTGTAAACCAAACTAAACTCAGTTGATTCCAACTCCTAAGTCAAGGTGTTTGTTTAAAAAGTGAATAGCATAAATAATCCCATTTCATACTTCCTGCTTTATGTCTGAATAGCTCAGAGTGATTTAAAGATATTCTCACAATACCTTTTCAGTTAGATAAGGAACACCTCTGAGAATGACTCAGAATTTGCATTTTGCCCTTGGGGAAACTAAGTCACAGGACAGCTCACCAACTTTCACAGAGTCACTGTTGAGAAGCAGAAGAGACAAAATTAGAATTCGCAGCTCCAGCCTGGAAGCATCAATTTTTAAAACAACGCTTTCATTTTTTCTTGGTGAAAACCATATTGAGAACCTTAGAGCTAGTAACAGGTGAGGACATTTTTATTGTACATGATTTTTATCTTGACAGTTTTCCTTTAATTACCTGTTTCGGATTAGAGTTGTGGGAAATCAGGCAGTTTGAGTTGGCAGGGGCCTTTTGGGACGTATCATTGCTACTATTTGCTTTACTTTTATGTAAGTTAATGCTTCTTGACTTATTTGCCTTAATAAGTCATGGGTTCATGGACTTATTAGATCTAAAGCTACCACAGGGTACTGCATTACAACTAGTGTCTGGGTTTCCCACAAGTTCTACAAAACTCAGCAGAACTTTCATGAAGTTAGCCTATCCTTGGTGCAGAAGCAGCAAAATCTTCTTAGCACGCGGCATGCTGATGAATACACTGTCATTTTCTCCATGTGTCCGTGTGTGTAGGAGCACCACAAACACACAAAAAAAACCAAACCAAGGTAGGTAGTAGACTGGCTTTGTTCTCCACTGAAACTTTTCCAAATCTGATGTAACCCTTAAAACTGATTTAATCAAAACCACAATGAGATACCACTTCACAACCATTAGGATGACTATCACTAAAAAAAAAAACAAAACAGAAAATAATAAGTATTGACAAGGATGTGGAGAAATAGGAACACTTATACCTTGCTGGTGGGATTATAAAATGGTGCATCCACTGAGGAAATCAATTTGGTGGTTCCTCAGAAAGTTGAACATAGAATTACCAAATGAATCGCTTCTCGGCCTTTTGGCTGAGATCAAGTGTAGTATCTGTTCTTATCGGTTTAGTATCTGATACGTCCTCTATCTGGGGACATCGTATTAAACGCATTTTTGGAGCTGGGAGGTGGGCCAGGGGCTTGCTCCGTCCACTCCGCGCATCGGCTCGGTGTTGCAGTGCTTCCGAGAACGGTGCAAAAAAAAAAAAAAAAAAAAAAAAAAGAATTACCAAATGACCTGGCAATTCCACTCCTAGGTATTTATCCCAAAGAACTGAAAGCAGTGATTCAACAGATACTGTTGTATAACAAGCAGTTGTACAGTATTTTGGCTATTGTGAATAAGCAACCCAAGTGTCCATCAACAGACGAATGGATAAATAAAATGTTGTATGTATACACAATAGAATGTTATTCAGCCATAAAAAGGAATGAAGTTCTGATGCATGCTACAACATAGATGAATCTTCAAGACATCTTGTTGAGTGAAATATGCCAGACACAAGAAGATAAATACTGTGTGATCTCACTTATATGAAATACCTAGAAGTAACAAATTTCGTAAAGACAGAAAATAAGTGGTTTAAAAAAGGAAAATTTTGAGTTGTATTTATGTTACTACAATAAAAAGTTTTTTTAAAAAACTGGGTTAAATTTTTACTTGGAAACAAAAGCCATTTACTCCTGAAAAAAAAAAAGCACATTAAAGTGTTTTTTTTTAAACAAAGAAATAACAATCATTATTCTTTAGAAAGCTGATACTTACTATTAATGGAAAAGTAGAAAGATATCTCAAAAAGCCAGTACTGAATTATTTGCTCTTTAACTTCAACTTACTTACACTGTCGTTTGGATTTGAGGAAAAATCACTAAATTCACCCTCTCCTGCTTATTGCTGGGCTGAGTTGCCTCTGGCTTGCTGTTTGCATATATGTAAATCACCCCCCTTGGCCAGGTATCTTTTCAGTTTTTCATGATCAGCAGGACAGTCCAAGGATCAGATAATCCTAAACAATAATCTGACACTTTCTTTGCTTTTATGGGACAGCACATCAGTTGTACTTCTTTTTTGGAGGAGGTGGTAGTGAGTGGGAGGGTTAGGCTAGGGTTGGATTAAATTAGACTTACTATAAATCTGTCCCAAATATTGCACGGGACAGACAAAAATGTATTCATTGCTTATCTGAAATTCAATTGTAATTGGTCATCCTGCATTTTTTTTTTTTTTTCCCCAAAATTATTTAGGTTAGTGCTGGAAATTCTTAACTCAGTAGGTATCCTGGGAGTTTCCCAGCATGCCCTGTATAAGAACAGGTGGCTCAATTTTGTTTGGTTTGGACCTCGAGATAGGCATCCTGTTCCAGTGGTGTCTTGCCTCTCTCCCCATGAGAAAATGGGAGTAGTAACAGCTCATAAAAATCTTTCTGCTCCTCAGTTCGTAAATTATATTAATGATAGTTATCGCCTTGCATGAAATCTGGTAGCTGCCCTTATCTTAACCACTAGAGATTGTCTACAGGCTCTTTAAGACAAGGCAAAAGGGTGGGAGTTCGGTGGGAGAGAGCGAAATCTGGAAGATGCAAGGATAAAACATTCAATCTCCCATCCAGTTTCCTAGAGCAGGTCTTTCTGCCAGGAAGCAACGTGGCATCGCTGAGTGAGGTTTTGTGCTCCCAGTGAGGTTATGCTCATAGGAAACTTCAATGTGTTTCCTCCCTGGGTATCTAAGTCTTTTGTTTTCAGCTGAGCTGCTCACAGGAGCTGGAACACTAAACTCCCCCAAAGTGAACTTCCTCTCCTTCTATAAACTGACCCCTGGTGGTTGCTATAGCAACTGCAGAGAGAAAATAATGAGCCGCGTAAACAAGCTGAAGCCCCGTGCCAGGGCACGCAGCAAGCCCACGGGACAGAGAACCTGGGAGGAATTCGATGTCCCTGCAAGGTGGTCCTTGGGGGCAATCTCCTCTCCTGCCCTCTTTTCCTCTCTTCTCTTTGCCCCTTTGACTTCCCACCAACCCAGGGAGGAAACAGGATGTGGGAGAGAAAGGGGCAGGGGCCTGCCTTTGACGCTGAGGCTTTAAGGCCACACTATGTCCGGAAAACAAAATCTAAACACCCACCCAGAGCTCTATGTGCCCACCCGAACCTGGGAATCAAACAACCTGTGTCCCTGCCACATCTGCTCAGGCCAGAGGCACCTTCAGTGCTAGGGAAACGGATGGCACGGCCCCCTGCAACCCCTAGGGTTAAGTATCCAGGCAGAAACTGGGGGTGGGAGCCTCAAGGGTTGTGGGGCGCCCGGGCTGTTTGCATTGGTGCTTTTTCCTTTTTTGGAAGGAAGGATGGAGAAAGGGACACGGTACTTAAATGTTTTATGATTTTGAAGCTAAACACAGACACACCTACTTTTTTTTTCATCTCCAGGAACTTGGCTGCTACTTGCAGGAAACTTTCTGCACATAATAGCACAGGTTACAGTATTATTTTCAATTTTCTTTGGTTAACTGTCTCCTCTCCGCATCCAGCTTGCTTTAAGGAAGCGTTTTTTGTGCTTTAAATATAAGCCATTATGATTCATCTTACACCACAACTTCCCTACAAGCACCCTAGTGGATCCTACTTGGTTTAGTGGGTGGGAAACCCTGTATTTTATTTCTTTAACACTACCAGTTCAAGCTCTCATTTCTTTCTATGAAAATCAATGTTTTTTTTCTGGTAATTTTGATAAGTCTAGTATAATGAACTGTATCTACTTTTATAACAATCATTTTTATGGTACTTTTAACTTTTAAAGTGCTCACATACCCATTATTTCAGTAGAGTCTTAAAACCAACCCAAAAATCATATAGGACAAATTATACCTTGGATTAATTCTTCAGATGAGGAAATTGACCTAAGATAAATTAGATGACTGTATTACTGGGATATTATGGGTTTAAAACTTTGGGTATACAAGGAATTGTCAAGATATGAGTTGTTATTATTACCAAGGCAACAAATCCTCCTGTATTTATATAAATCTAAATAGCCAAGAAAATTTTCTACAAGCTACTGAATACATACATTTTACATATAAACTATAAAGCTAAATGTTTATACAACTTTCCCCCATTACATTCAAATATCTCTTACGTAGCATTTTTCTCTACATTATCTTTTTGCAATAGGGGACCAGGTACTGATTTTTAATTTGTTCCCAAGTTCTTGCCTGGTCTCCATTTTATTGGCATTAAAATATTGTCATCATTTTCTGTTAAAACCTTACTAACAGATAGTGCCCAAAGCCGGCTTGCTTTACGTTCATCCCACTTAGGAAAAATAAATAGCAGATCCACTATAGTTCTTGCTCTTTCCACAAAATTTCTTTTCTTTCTTTCTTTCCTTCTCTCCCTCCCTCCCTTCTCCCTCCCTACTTTCCTTCATTTTTCCTTCCTCCCTCCCTCACTCCCCTCCTTCCTTCCTTCCTTCCTTCCTCCCCTTCCTTCCTTCCATCATGAGCCATAACGTCTGTATACCTTCTGCGTCTGCAAAGCTAAACACTTCCCTGATGTTCTCTTTGTGAGATTTTTAGTAAGAGAAAAGGAAGGAAAGGAAATCTGGGTTAGCAATGCTGTTTCCTTGGGGAAAATAGGGAAATTTGTGAAAAATAGACAGTATTTTGGAATCCACCTTTTTCTTATTACTGTTCAATGATAGAAAAGTGTATGGATGTAGTCTTCTTCTACTACATACAATTTAAGACTCCCAGGAATCTGTTAATAGCAGCCTCTGTGGGTGGGGTGGCTTTTAGAATCAAGGAATGCATTTATTTCAGTCGAACAAACTTGCAGCATCTACCCCCCACCAAGAGCAAAGAGCAGATTCCTAAGTCACCCGGTCCCTCCCTTTGAACAAGCTTAGTCTATTCGCCATCAGAAGGTGTCAGAAGGGTTGAGGTTTCTGTGGGGACCATATTTTCAGTCCCCAGACCTAGAGTTTCTTCTCTCAGATCCTGTAAAATTTTACCAGCAGAGTTTTAGATGAGGGCGTGTCCCCTCCCAGGCACAGGACAGCAGCTTGCTCTGGGGCCCAGACCCACCTCTCCTCACCCCAGGAGCCAGCCCACCCCACAGAAGCCAGAAGGCTTTTGAACCTCTGGATCTTCTATGTTGTATATAAGAGCCTTCTTATTGTAAGGGGGAATGATCTTACCTTTTCCTTTGGACTAAAAACTCTAGTTTAATTTGTTAGAATAGAGAAAGAGACCAGAAAATGCTATCACTGCAAAGAAACTTAGAGATCATCATTGGAATTGAGTTTTCCAAAGGTTTTAAATATTGGAGTTTCTTTTATTGTCAATACACTCTCAGATCCCCGGAGGATAGCAGTTATCACCTTAAAAAAAAGACTTCCTGGGGAGCAGATGTAGCTCAAGTAGTTGAGTGCCTGCTTCCCATGTACTAGGTCCTGAGTTTGATCCCCTGTATCTCCTAAAAACAAAACAAACAAACAAATGAAAAAACCAACTCTCACTGGGGAGCGGATGTAGCTCAGTGCTTAAGTGCCTGCTTCCCATGTATGAGGTCTTGGGTTCAATCCCCGGAACCTCCTAAAAAAATAAATAAATAAGATCCTTTTTGGACAGCTTAGCTATTGGTAACCTAGTTCCCTTCTTTCCTCCTTCCCTGCTTCCTTTTTCCTTCCTCCCTCCTCCTTTCATCCCTTTTAAATATACCTTTCAGGGGCCTCTCTGTAAGATGTTATGTTATCTCTTGGAATCTGGTAGAAGCTAGCTCATCTCCCTTCCCCCACTCCCTTCTCTCTGGAAAGTTCTGCAGCAGAGACCTGGTGGTCAGCCCTCCTCAGGCAACCTGAAGGGAAGACTGGGGCAATGGTTCACATAATCCCCTCTGCTGCTGGGGAAGCAGAGCCGGCAGGTTTCTGGAAGAGTGCTCCTAGGGAATGCCAAGCATCCTCTCAGAACTTCTGACTCTGCTGGGGGCATGGAGGGTCTGCACTGCGGTTTAATCCATGACGGCGAATTTCCCATCCTTCCAGAAACCAGTGTCCCAACCTGGCAGGGACTCCAGCTAGGCCACCGGGAAAATCCAGGGTTGCTCTGGGGCCTGGATAGGGAAGCTTCCATTCTGCACAGTTATCAACTCTTAGGATTGCCAGCACTGGGCTTGATTACAATTAGGTTTTCCCAAACACAGCCCTGCTCACTGGCTAGGCAGACGGGGGTGAGAAACATGTACGGGGAAACGCCTGTCCCTAGAGAGCTCGGCAGGGCTCTGCCTGAGGTGACTGGGTTGTGGGGAAGCCAGAGAAATGGTCTTAAGTTTCTATCACAGTTTGACCACCTCAGAGTCAATTTCCTCCTCTCAAAAGCCAAGACCATGTTGAGTGAAATCAGTCAGACAAAAAAGGGGTAAATATCGTATGATCTCACTTATATGAAATAACTAGAATTTGCAAATTCGTGGAGTCAGAAAGTAGTGTACAGTTTACTAGGGGCAGGGGAGAAAGTAGGGAATGGGGAGTTATTGCTTAATGGGTGCAGAGTTTCTCTTCTGGGGCGATGAAAAATTTTTGGCAATGGATGGTGGTGATGGCTGAACCACATTGGGAATGTAATTAACTGTACGTTGAAAATGAATTGTACGCTCGAAAATGATTAAAATGGGAATTGTTATGTTGTATATCTGTTACCACAATAAAAATGTAAAAGAATACAATTTTTAAAAAGTCAAGGCAACAGCTGGCAGCAGCCAGTCACAGCCGTCTTCCAATCGCTCCGAGGTACAGGGCTTGGATTTCTCAAACCTGAAAAAGAACAAACTGCCAGGAACGGGGAAGGGGTTGTGGCTGGGCTGCCCATGTCATGGTCCCTCCCAGAAACGCTGCTACACCCTCTAGCCAAGGGATTCGGGATCTCCTGGAATTGCAGGGAATAGGCTCCCTGCCCCATCCCCTGCATTCGCCCACTCCCTGAAGAACAAGAAGCGCCCACTGGCGTTATTCTCAGTTTTAAAAACATACCACGGTTGCTTTTGTTGGAGGTTTGTGAGACTGCACAGGCCCCTAGGGGGCCCCTAGGCGTTTCGACACCAGAATTGGGTAAAGGCAGCGACCTGGGTGCTTTGGGAAAGCGGGAGCACAGCGTCTCCCACTTTTTGCAGCGCAAAGTTCACCTCTCGGGCTCCAAGTCCTAGGAACGGGTTGTGTGCGGCTTGCCAATGCTCAGCTGAGGTTTGGAGTCACTGAGCACACACCACTAGACCTTCCTCCTCCTCCTCCTCCTCCTCTGATCGCCTGGGCTTCTAGCAGGATAAGCCCGGCCCTTCCGCCTGCCACTTACTTACTCCCGCGTCTGGGCCTCCTTCCAGCGTGGTCTCAGCATGCAAGGCAGCAGTTAGCTCTTCCCGCAGACATTCCCAGGCAAATAAGGATAATGGTGTCGACGCTGCTTTCCCTCGCGTCTGGGATGAATGGCGCATGGATGCGTTTTCCCCAAAGCCTATATTCTTAGAAATGCTTAGGACGGGGGAATTGGAGCCAAAAGGTGGACAGCCTCAGACTGGGGAGCTGGATGAGGTGGGAGGTTCCGGAAGGAAGGAGAAGCTACGGGCGCTCGCTGGTGCAGGACTGGAAGCTGCTGCATTTGTTGAGTGGCGAGTCAGCCTTTGCAGGTAGGACGTGACACAAGGCAGGGAAATCATGCTACGATAAGCTGTCTGTCGTGCAGCAGTTGAGCAAGAACTGGGGATCACTAGCCCCAGTAGCCCACGTCCTGCAAAAGGGATTCTGAAAAATAAACAATACTCATTCACTGAGCCTTTCAACTTGAGCTGGAAAACTTGAGCTGCCCTTCTCTCTGTCCTTCCCTGAAAACTTGAGCTGTTCTCATTTGTTGTTGCACTTGTTCAAATACTTAGGGCCCTTAAGATTCCTACAGGGAGCTCCTGGGTGCTTGGTTGAGTTGTTCTATGGTTTTTCAAAAGAAAAACATCCGAAGCAAATATGGCCCAACAATTAAGCTAACTGGTGGGTACCTGGGGCCTTTGCTAGATTATGTCTGTCTTTGTCTATGTATTTTAATAATTTCAAAATTGGGGAAAAATCTATTTAAAAAAAAAGAAGGAACTGGGTATTCTTTATTTTATCCAGCAGAAGCTGTTTGGGGAAGTCTCCCTTACCATGCTTTCAGCATAACAAGAGCTCTCCTTTTTTGCCTCCTTAACAGATTTGCAAGTGGTAGAGTGGTTGGGAATGCTGGATTCGTAGACAGTTTAGGTTTTACAACCCCCCCTCCCCCAGCACCTTGGCAAGGCAGGAGCCGGCATCCCGTTCGGACAGACCAGGAAATCCTTGTTCCTGGTATAGCCATATCCTTACAGCTCAGCTCATTCCAAGCCCCGCAGTGGAGGGGGAAGGGGGAGGCAGTCCACAGCCTCCGTTTTATCTCTGCTGTCCTTTGTAAACAGCATCCCGCATGAATCATTAGGTAAGTCAATAGTAATCTTCCCAATTTCACCAGGGCTTGGGGGAAGGCAGGGGGAGAGGAGACCACAAGCACCGCAGGGTGACTCGCCTGAGGTCGCAGAGAGAAGATAACCTGGGGGAAAAACTAGAGCTGAGAAACTCCAGCTGGGACTTTAACTTCCGGGGCTGTGAGCCCTGCTGAGCAGCAAGTCTGTGTGGTCAGTGTAGGGGACTGTCGGGGGACTTCCAGCCAGTTGGCATTTTCCTGGGCAGCCTGGCACCCTCCCTGACCAGGCCTGCAAGCCACCCTTTGGCGCACATCCGTGAAGTTCTCTGCAGGCCAGCTCCGAGGAGGAAGGGCCCAGTGTGCTGACATTCAGAGAAGGTGACTGGAGGCCCAGGAACTGGTGAGACTGGTTTGAAAGGCCTGAAGACACTAGGAGAGGATACTTGGGATGTGCAGAAGGCAGGGCTGAGGCTACCTGCCTCTCAGAGACTGGGAAAGCTTTTGGAACCCCCAGCTCTATTCCTGGCCTTCTCCCACACATATTTTGCATCCCCCATAAGATCCTGTGAAGTGGTAACCCCTTTGCAGAACCGCCTGGGAATAAACTGCTGTGCCAATAAAAATCCAAGGGCCCCAGATGGAGTATCCACAGGCTAGATTTTACTATAAGCCACTTGCTACACTCTCGGGGAAAAGCTAAGACCTCCAAACATTTTCAAACCGTGGAGTGGATAAAAAGAAAGCGTTCCTTTTATAGAGGAATTTTATTTTTGTTGTTGAGCTATTTCTTAAGCCAAGATTTAAAGTATAGTCACTACATCATTCAATAAAATGTTTTCTCTAAATGCAGCTGCTTCGTCCCTTGGAAATCAATGCCATCATTTGGGGTGGGGTGGAGGGGCAGGTCACAAGTTTTTCCAGTGGGGTGTTCTTTTCTGCCAGGGTACTTGGGGAGTCAGTTCTATTTGCCACTCTAGAATAACAGTCTGCCCATATTTTTGAGAGAGGCAAGAGCCATTGGCCTGCAGGATTTCTCAGTGGTTTTGTAAGACTGGGAAATGTTTACTTATGAGAACATTTGTCCCACCTTAATTTGCAAGAGATTAAAAAAAAAAAAAAAAAAAAAGGCAGCTGCCATGAACCATGATAGTGAATTTTGGGTTCTTGGGAAATATACCCAGGTTTATGACAACTTATTTGAAATGAAAACCTTTTAGAAATAATTTTCAGTTATTCTGATTGCCTTCCATATCCTGTGCTTTCAAAGTCCTCCCAGGGGGGAAAGTGAAAACAAATGTTTGCAGACACCTGGCAAGTTGGGGGATCCCACACTCCAAGGTTTCCTTCCCTCTGAGTGTTCAAATGATCTGTTGCAGCGTTGCAATTGTTTTCTCCGTCCTTACCCAGAGGAAAGTCCCCATGACCCATTTTTTTTTGTTTTGTTTTGTTCAGTGCTTTTCCACTCTTTCATAATCTGTTACTGTGACCTTGAGATTTAGGGAAGAGGCTTTGGCAGAAAATGCTCTATGTAGAGCCAGCCTGCCGCTGGTGCCCAATTCCATGTCTGGAAGATACTGGAAGCTGAAAGGACTCTGTTTGTGCCCCACAAACAGAGTTGGGGCTAGGTGAGCAAAGAAAAAGCACTAGGGAGAAGGTCTATTTGTGTGTTTTAGAAGAAGAGATGGAGAGAGAGAGAGAAGACATAGAGGTAAGATAGAGAAGCAAAGAGAACCTGCTCTTAACATAGATTTAACGTCATTTTTACCCCAGGGTGGTCCCTGAGAGATTTGGTTCTCATAAAAATCACTTATAGAAATTGTACATTACATGCAAGAACATTGATTCTTCGATGAAGAGATCACTGCTACGAGAGGAATAATGGGAAACAGAAGAAAGACCCTGGCATCTTAGGGTGGGGTGGAAGAGGTGAAAGAAGAGGCAGCTCAGGGGGTGGGGGAGGTGGTGCCCAGGGGAAACAGGGGCGTGCAATGTGCACCTAGAGGTAAGGGGCCGAGGGGCGGGCGTCATCTCTGTGCTCACTGCCCTTTCCCTGATATCTTGTTCTTCTTTCCCTCTTGACCCTGTTTTGCTTTGGCAGATGCCTCTGCCAAGGCTTGCTTCATCAGATGAAATGAGGGGGAAATCTGATTTGCAGCTAATTGGACTTACTGGAGGCAATTAGGATTAAGCTGACATGAGGGGTATATCAGACCTTGGGATTTTCAGTGTTTCTCATCATATTCCTGGGAAGTTCTTCCAGAATTCAATGGCTGTAATTCTGAAGTGTCTTCAGATACAACTTTAAACCAGGATCCTGGCCATCTGGAAATAGCCATTGTAGGCTCTCTCTCTCTCTCTCATCTATCTCTCATCTATCTCTGATCTATCTATCTCTCATCTCTCATCTCTCATCTATCTTATCTATCATGTATCTTATCTATCTACCATCTATCTTATCTATCAATCTATCTTATCTATCATCTATCTATCTACCTACCTACCTACCTACCTACCTAACTACCTATCTACTTACTTACCTACCTATCTATCATCTATCTATCTAAATTAAGCAAACAGGACATTTACTAATAGGTATACAATAGGGCTTCCTTTATATTTTTCAAATTGTCAAAAGTCTTTAATTCTCTTCTGTAACCAATCATTTACAGACGACAAATTGTTCTGGGCATTCTAGTTCCTTCCTTGAAAGGAGTTTTCCATCAGCATCAGCTTCCAATTTTTAAAAATCATTGCCACTTTAACACTCATAGTGAAGCTTCTGCCATTCCACTTTTCAAATTGTAGACCCTGTACTTAAAAAGCAGATGCACATGTTTCACTGACTGATACATTCAATCATTTAATCATTCACTATTCAACAAATATGTGTTGACTGCCTAGCATGTGGAAAGCCCCGTGGGCATACAAATGTGGTGTGTGTGTGTGTGTGTGTGTGTGAGCACACCTGTGTGTATGTTTGTGCACATTCGTGTGTGTGTGTGTCTGGCACAGTGTCTGACCTTTAGCTTACTGGGTTGCACACAGGCATGCACAAATGTCCTCAAACAGTTAAGTGCTTATTTCTACCCAGCAATTCTTTTTTTTTTTTTTTTTTCAGGAGGTACTGGGGATTGAACCCAGAACCTCCTACACAGGAAGCAGGCACTCAACTACTTGAGCTACATCTGCTCCCCTCCCCAGTAAATCTTATGCCACATAGATAATTGCTCAAACCATTTTATTGTTTTCCAGGTCAGTGACAGAGGCCCCACGTTCACGATAGCCACTGCCATGTGTGTTGGCCTTTCTTGTGCCCAGTGACCTCAAAAAGCACTAAGGAAAGGTGGCCAGTGCAGATGTATTGGTTCTTATTTGCTGGTGTTATGCCACAGAACCCTGGAGGTAGATATTTCCAAGTAAGGTGACACGAAATGAGGAGAGAACAGCAAAGGGGCGTAGGAAGCTGGTCAGGACACATCTGCCCAACTTCCTGATAAATGTGGTCTCTTCTGTCCTCTCACCGCGCTCCATCCTGAATACATCAATGGAATGCATGTTTTTATATGGTAGAGCATCAGGCGATTGCCCCCATCACTACTTCCAGTCCCAACCAGGCTGGCAAATTCCTGTGCTACCAGGCCAATGCCAAACCCTCTGAAAGAGGGACATGCAGTGATTTAGGGAAACAGCTCATGGCATGATGGAGCACCAGAGGCCTGGGTCGCAGCCAGGCCACCTCTCCTCTCTAGGTCTCAGTGTCCTTTTCTGAAAAGAGGTGTTTGGATAAGAGCTGCTCAAGGGCATTCTGGCTTGGACATTCTCTTATTAAGGGGAGCATGGCAGCTTCACTCTGTTCCAGGGAAGGCAAAGTCTTTTCCAGGTCGCTGGTCAAATCTTGGATGATTCCTAGGTAGGCCAACCTTGACTAAATAATCTGATGCAGGAATGTGTACTATTAAGAGGGCCAGTGTTGGGTTGGGAGAAAAAATATACCATATGTAAGATATTGGCTATGGTTAGTAGTAATGTTTTGGCAATGCTCTTTCATGGTTTGTAACAGTTGTTTCACAACAATGGAAGGTGTTGGTGGTGGGGTAATGTAAGGGAGACTGTATGATGGTATGTATATTTGTTTTGCAAGTTCACAACTTTTACTATACACTTATTATTTATGGCTGTACATTGTATGAATGATAAACTTCAATTTTAAAAAGTTTTAAAAAAGAGGGCTGGGGGACGGATGTGGCTCAAAGGGTTGTGCATCCGTCTCCCATATGGAGGGACCTGGGCTTGATTCCTGGGACCTCCTGGTAAAAATTTAAAAAATAAAAATACAAATGAAAAAAGAGGGTCAGTGTTTATATAACTGCTAAGGAGGATTGTAAAGAAGAAACGTCTTTCAGGGAAAAACCAGAAATACTCCTTGAGCTCTGTGTGGACTACAGAGGACATCATTCCTGCCCTGTGCAGATAGGATTTGGGAGAAAGGCTAATGTTGAAAGAATGGAAGAATACAGCGTGAGTTTTATAAGGATTCCTAACTAGCTGATTAGGATCTTCCAACAAATTTTACTGCCTTTTCTCTGAGACAGCTAAGCCAGTGGTCACTACCTTGTTCAAGACTTTCTACTATGATATGGTTTTCCACGATTCCCAGTGTTAGAGAATTGCATCTCAAACTATGCACCATCGTTCCATGGTGTTAAGTGAAATAAAATGGCCGCCTGCACTGGGCGTTGCTTGGAGGGACCCCATTCCAAGAAAGCATTTTCCAGAAGAGAAAAGCAGGTGACCTGCAAGGGCTTTCCAATGAAATGCACCCTACAGAACTGCTGATACCACCTGGTGATAAACCAGTTTGGGTGCAGTAGAGATGGCTTTTCAGGATGGACTGGCAAACCATATTAATCAATGTATATTGGCTCCCCATTTGTAAAGTGGAAACTTAATGTCAAGCAATCAGAGCCTTTCCTCCCTTGCTTCCGTGTTTGCCCTATACAAGCTCCCCCTTTCCACTTCCTTGGTGGAGCTCCCTTCTACTTCCCGAATAGGATGCTGCCCGATTCATGAGTCACTCAGTAAAGCTGTGAAATCCTAAATTGCACGAATAGTTTTTCTTTTAACAGTGTATTTTGCTCTCCGTATCCATTTTTTCTTCATATATTTTATCCAAATATCTCCTTATCCAACTACTATATTTCATTTTTTCATTTTAACACTTCTGTAATTGGAATAAATTCAACATAGAATTTATCATACTTTGATTGTTAGGGTTTATTTCTCTTTTGGTGGCACACAAAACAATTGATAGGGTTGATGGTATTTTAGACTTGCCAAAATATTGCATGTGGGAGTCTTGAGAGTTCCTGAACCAGTGATTGTGATTTTTTTTTTTTTTTAATTTTATTTATTTATTCATCTATCCCCCCCTTGCTGCCCGTGCTCACTGGGTCAGCCAACCACGCCGTGCGGGTGGGCCCGCCCCCACCAGGAGGTCCCGGGAACCTAACCCGGGGCCTCCCACATGGCAAACGGGAGCCCCACTGATCGAGCCACAGCCGCCTCCCTGATTGTGATTTTTAATAACTCCCTTCCCAACCAGAGGAAGGGCATGGGCATCCTACACAAAAAAGACTCTCTTCTATCACATCAGGAATTTTCCAGGTACTGTCTTCGACTCCCTACTCCAACCCACGTGACTCTTTTTCAAAAAAACTTTTTATTGTGATAACATATATATATATAACATAACGTTTCCTATTTTAACCACACTGGTGTTAATTACAACCACAATTCTGTGCTACCGTCATCACCATCATTAGCAACATTTTCCCATCACCCCAAACCCATGAATGTACCCATTAAGCATTAACTCCCCATTTCCGACCCCTACACCATATAAGTGTGAGCTTTCTGTCTCTATCAATTTACATATTCTAGTTATTTCATAGAAATGGAATTAAAGATATCTGTCCTTTTATGTCTAGCTTATTTCATTTAGCATGTTTTCAAGGTTCACCCATGGTGTAGCATGTATCAAAAAATCATTCCTTTTTCTGGCTGGATAATATTCTATCATACGCATAAACCATATGTTGTTTGTCCATTCATCTAGTTGATGGACAACTGGGTTGCTTCCACCTTTTAGATATTGTGACTAATGCTGCTATGAAAACTGGTGTGTGGATACCTGTCTGAGTCCTTGCTTTCAATTCTTTTGGATATATGCCAAGAAGTGGGATTGCTTGGCTATATGGTAGTTTTATGTTTAACATTTTGAGGAACTACCAAACTGTTTTCTACAGTGGCTGTACCATTTTACTTTCTCACCACCAATGCATGAGGGTTCTTATTACTCTGCATCTTCATCAGCACTTGTTATTTTCCATTTTAAAAAATATTAGCCATTTTAATGGGTGTGAAATGGTATCTCATTGTGGTTTTGATTTGCATTTCCCTAATGGCTAATGATGTTGAGCAGCTTTTTCTGTGCTTACTGGTCATTTGTATATCTTGTTTGGAGAAATGCCTATTCAAGTCCTTGGCCCAGATTTTAAATTGGGTTGTTTGTTTTTGTTGTTGTTAAGTTGTGAGAGTTCTTTATGTATTCTGAATATTAAACCCTTACTTGACTCTACCTCGATGGCTGTGGCTTCAGCCCTTTTGCCTCCTACCTGTTTTTTTTTTTTTTTTTTTTTTTTTTAAGATTTATTTTATTTGTTTATTTCTCCCCTCCCCCCCATTGCTTTGTACTCACTGTCTGCTCTATGTATGTTCTTCTGTGTCTGCTTCTTCTCCCCAGGCAGCACCAAGAACCCATCCTGGGACCTTCTGGAGTGGGAGAGAGGCAATCAATCTCTTGTGCCACCTCATCTCCTTGGTCTGCTGCGTCTCTCATTGTCTCTCCTCTGTGTCTCTTTTTGTTGCATCATCTTGCTGTGCTGGCTCTCTGCCCAGGCCAGCACTCACATGGACCAGCTTGCCTTTCACCAGGAACCCTGGGCCTACTATAAGGTAGACAGGAGCCCAATCACTTGAGCCACATCCGTTTCTCTCCTACCTGGTTTTTGTTTCCCTACCTGGGTTTTTCATTGACCCCAATAGGCTGTCTGTTCAGTCTAATTTTGGCTTCACCTCTGGGCTCCCCCTTTATGCTGTCCCTCAGCTCCATGCTCTATAATCTGCAGTCATTCCCACCTAGACATGCACCCAGCCTCTTCTGCCAGACTTCAATCAGAAATCAAGACTCCCCACTACAGGGGGAGTACTGTTAAAGGAGGACATGGACGTGCCTTTTACTTTTATATCCCCAGCACTTTGTACAGTTACTGGCACTTAATAATATGTGTTTGTTGAGTAAATCCATGAAATGACAGATTCACTTTTTTTTTAATCCACAGACGAAATATAGGTGCAAGGTGTTTACTTCTCATGTGATTTTTTATTTTTCCATGATAATGGGGAGCTCTAGCACAGAGCATTCTCTAGCAGGGCTGCAGGATGTAGTTTCGAGAGTCATTTGCTGTGCTGTCTTCTAGGCATGCTGGTTTGGTATTTTTCGCTGCTTCCTTGGCAGGGATGGAATGTGGTTAGCATTGTTGGTGTGGGGCCGGAGGGAGGGTGCACATGACTTGTCTCTCTCTTTCAATATAGTCTCATACCTGGCCTAGCCTTGAAATTTCCAGGTTTGTGGCTGAAACCTGCGCTGGAACCAGGCAAGGCTCCACAAGCCGTCCCCTTCCAGCTCAGTCCAGATGAAGGTGGGATTTAATCCTAGTCCCTTATCTTGGTCTGGCGCACCTCTGGCTTTGATCAAAATCTTCTGTAAAGATTGTGGCTCTTGACCTGGTTAACTCTATCAGGAAAACAGCTGTGCATCTATTAGGAAAATATAATTTCCTATGAACTGAGCATTTTCTTACCACACTAGAGGACAAAAGAGCTTTAATAGGCAAATCTCTTCCTCGAGAACCCTCCCTCACCCCCAGAAATACTTATGACATGTCTAGAAGCAGGATGGGTCATATGATATAATTCTCATATAATGGACTGATATTTTTCCTCAGTGGTTATGGGTTATTTTTCACAAATATCTGCTATTATCCAGAACTTGGTTTACTCTTTCGGATTTCTTCTAGAAAAAATGCTCTACCAGTATTTATTGAGGAGGCACTGTAAGTCAGGGGCTGTGGTAGGCACTCTCAGGAGGGGCTAAGACATCCCTAAGAAGGAGCTGATGGGGAGAGGGCTCTCTCAGGGATGTGCCAGAGCTGGATGTGTGGGCGCCTGTGAGCTGTGATTGTTAAATACTCAGAAATTTCACTAGCTTGTCTGCCACAAAAATTGGCAGATGCTTCAAATCAGGGCTTCCTTTTTTATTTTTTTAGAACCAGTTTATCAGTGCACCACTGAGGCTGGCTCTGAATGGGGCAACCTGGGAGATATTATGGCTTATTATTTCACATTCTTTTTTTTTTTTTTTTAGCCCTGAACTTTATCAAGGAACATGTATTCATAATTGGACAAGAGGAGAGGCATACAATTAGTGTATGTAATAGTCCCTGATAAGGGGAAGAATCATGGGGCATAAACTCCCCAAACCTTAGTGATGAGAGGTCAATATCCAAACACTCTAGGAGTTGGTCTTAGTTCCTGGCCTAGATCCGCTTTCCAGGAAGTGCCCCTATCTCCAGCAGCTACAGGTGATGAGCTAATAAATCACTTATTCACCGTCTCCAGAGACTGGCCCTTGGCTGAAGGGGGTTTGCCTGGCTCTAAGTGACTGGGGGTTATACTATCCCTCCTTTTCTTTTCACCCTAGGGCAGAAAAGGTGAGACACCTGTGCAAGAATCTTTCAGTTTTTGCTACTTAAAGGCAATTAGACTAAAGTAGCCTTACTATTATACTACTATAGACTTATTGTTATTCTAGCAATGGAAGAACTTTTATCATTGACATGGAGGCAGTGGCCACCGGAGGTTCTGAGGGGAGGGAGAGAGAAGAATAGGTGTGATGTTGGGACATTGGAATTGTCCTGCATGATGCTGCAATGACGGATGCAGGCCATTATATATTTTGTCATAACCTACAAAATTGTGTGGAACAGAGTGTAAACTATAATGCAAACTATAATCCACAGTTAGTGGCAATGCTCCAATACGTGTTCATCAATTGTAACACATGTACCACACTAATGAAGGATGTTTAATGTGTGAAAGTATGGGAAGGGTAGAGTGGAACATATGGAAATCCTCTATATTTTTCATGTAATCTAAAGTATCTTAAAATTTTTTTTTAAGTATTAAAAAAATAAAAATAGCAATACCACCCCTTCTTCCCCCCACCACAATAATAAAGGCAATTAGAGCAGAGCAGGTGTGGCTCAGTGGTTGAGCGTGTGCTTTGCACGTATGAGGTCCTGGATTCAATCTCGGTATCGTCCCCCTAAAAATTTTCTTTGAAGGGAGTTAAGGCAAATACTTGAGAATAGAAAAAACCATTAACATTATAGTAAAACCAGAGAACTTTGGATTTTTCTCCCTTTAGTTTCCTTTGTGGAGCAAACCCAGAACACTCATTCCCCAAAAAGATCTGAAAACAAAAAGGAGGAATTCTCATCCTGTTCACTACCAATGCCTAATGGATAGGAGTTTTGGAATGAAGAAATGAGAGTTCCTCACACTTTCTTAGCTATCATTATCAGCCATTCCTTTGCTCTAATGCAAAGCCTTTCTACATCTTGCCTTATACAAGGGGAGGAGCTCCTTTGAAAGTTGATTCTGGGAATAGGCCTCTGAAAAGGTAACAGTTGAGCTAGGACTGGATGGTTGGAAGGAACCAGCCATGCAAAAATGTGGAGGGCAAGAAGGCATAAAGTCTAAGCATGTCTGAGGATGGCAAAAATGCCCTGGGGACCAGCTGGCATGGGCAGTGGGAGAAGTGGTTGCCAGTGAGGGCACAGGGTGTCATCTGTGACCCTGTAGGTCATGGGGAGGAGTTTAGATTTTTGTTTTCTAAGCACAGGCAAAACTCATTTTATTTTATTGCACTTTACTTTATTTGTACCTTGCAGATATTGCATTTTTTACAAATTGAAGATTTGCAGCAACCCCGTGTCGAGCATTTGCTATTTCTATTGGCCCCGTTTTTCCAACAGCATGGTCTCACTTTGTTTCTGTCATGTTTTAATTAAAGTGTGTACATGTTTTTTTTAGACATAATGTTATTGCACACTTAATAGACTATAGTATAGTGTAAACATAACTTTTATTTGCACTGGGAAACCAAAAAATTCATGTGGCTTGCTTTATTGCGATATTTGCTTTATTGCAGTGGTCTGGAATTGAACCCGTGATATCTCCAAGGAATGCCTGAATAAAAACCATCAGGTCCTTCACATTTGTAAGGCCACCTCCAATCTACGTGGCATTCCATTTTTTTTTTAATGGAGTATATCATATCTTGTTACATAGGAATGGTGAGGCCCCTCTGCCCTTATAATTTGTCAATCTGGCCATCTCTGATTCTGTCTTAAGGAAGGACCTTTCCTATCTGTGTCCAGTTTCACTTCTGAGAAACATATTAGGTAGAATGTCTGCCTTTAGAGCCACATAGTTTTAGCAACTCTACTTGTCATTATGTGTTGTTGAGCCCAATATCACTTGACCAGTCCCCTAGGGAGGCCAACTTCTCAAGCCAGGGTTGGTGGCTGGCAGCTTCACACAGCTCTTTTTGCACTGAAGATGAGGGACCAACTCAAATATTTTTTTTTTTCCTTAAGAGTGACCCAAACTGCTATTTCCTAATGTATATGAAAGTGAGTTACTCAGATTAACAGCCTAAAATGCCATTCACATTTCCTTCCCTCCAAGATTGCTTATACATCTTAATGATGTCAGTGTCTGTGATGGAATGAATGTATTTTACATATGGAAAGAACATGTCTTTTGGGGATCCAGAGGGTAGAGTGTGATGGTTTGAGGCTGAATGGACCCCAGAAAATTATGGTCTCCCTTCTCATGGGTATAAGTAGGGCTTTCGATTAGGTTACTTCAGTTAAGGTGTGGCCCAGGGTGGGTATTAATCCTCTTACTGGAGTCCTTTAGAAGAGAACAAAAATCAGACAAAGAGAGAAAGCCATGGAAGCAAGAAGCTGAAAGCAACAAAACCTGGAAGAGAGAGAGAGACCAGCAGACACCACCATGTGCCTTGCCCTGTGGCAGAGGAGTTCATGATCACTAGCAATTGGTCTTTGGTAAGAAAGCATCACCTTGATTATGCCTTGATTTGGACATTTTTTTCAGCCTCAAAACTGAAAGCTTGTAAGCTAATACATTCCCATTGTAAAAGCCAACTCATCTCCTGAAATATTGCTTTGAGCAGCTTTAGCAAACTAAAACATTGTCCATGCACACAGTAATGTCCCAGCTAAATCACTGTGGTTAAGAAAAAGGGACAGGGAAGCAGCTGTGGCTCAATCAGTAGGGCTCCCGTTTACCATATGGGAGGCCCCGGGTTCGGTTCCCGGGGCCTCCTGGTGAAGGCAAGCCCGCCTGCACTGCGTGGTTAGCTGACCCAGCGAGCACAAGCAGCAAGGGGGGGATAAATGAATAAATAAATAAAATCTTTAAAAAAAAAAAAAAAGAAAAAGGGACAATGTTGCTGCCTTTCAATCCCATCCTTGCCCCTCATGCACACCCCTCAAACCATCCCCTAAACTTGAAATTTCAGTGTTCCAACTTCATGATCCGTTTCAAATGGCACCCAAGCGTGCGTTCAGGTAATTCTACCTGAAGGGAGGCCTTGGCATCAGAGCCCTGGCAGTAAGCATACGGGAATAAGCATAGGGTTCTCAGGTCTGGCCAAAGAGAAAATGCAAAACAGCCCATTTGTTTTTTGGGCTCCCAATCTCCAGAAATGGGCTTAGATTCTCCAAAAAAAGGTTGGTTTTATCTAGATGAATTGCTAAAGAATATCTGATAGAATTATACTTTGATTGAGTCAGTGTTTGCTACTGAAGTCAGACAGTCTTAAATTTTTTTTTTCTATTCATTTTATCCTCTCTTCCATCAAAACTGCTTACCAAATACCTCACACATACCTATTACTGCTCTAGTGCTGGGGAGACAATCTTTCGGAGGCTAGAATGGGAAATGGACTGGTCAGTGTTAATAGTTTGTTGATGAAGTTATAGATAGCTCTTAAAAGTGGTATCTCACACTCCAAGGAGACCTTTGGAATGGGGCAGTCAGATATAAAAAAAATTCTGGGCTGTCAGGAAAAGAATCTTTATTTGTGGTCTTGAGAGATGAGACCAAAGAGGCCAAATCTTGCAGAGCTTGGATGCTGTGTTAATGAGTTTCACTTTTAGTTTGGAGGGGATGGAGAGCCCTAAAGGAATTTTAAGTATGGGGATGACATCACCAGACCTGAATTAAAAAAAAAAAAAAAAAAAAAGTCTCAGGCTGTGATAAAGGGGAAAAGGCATGAAGGGTTTAGTTATCATTGCTGCATGAGAAATGACCTCAAAACTTAGTGACATGATTTTTTGAGTCAAGAATTCAGGAGCCGATTGGCTGAGAGTTTCTGGCTTGGGGTCTCCCAAGAGGTTGCACTTAAGATGTTGGTCGAGACTTGTGGGCATCTGCAGGCTTAACTGGTCTGAAGGGTTCATCTCCAAGGTCCTTGTCACAGTTGGCAAGTTTTGCTTGTTGTTGAGGGATCACCAGTTCCTCCCTGCGTCAGCTGCTCTGCAGGCTGCTGGCATGTCCTCAAGACATGGTGGCTGGTTTACCCCACATGGGGGATTAAACCATGTCCCCCATAAAGACATGTTCAAGTCCCAACATGGACTTGCTTTTAAACAGGACCTTTGAAGATATTATTATGAGTTAAGGTGTGGTCTCATTTGTGAATAGGTTCTTTGATGATCCTATTTAGATAAGGCAAAATTGAATCAAGGTGGGCCTTAATTCATATGACTGCAGTCCTCAGAAGCAAAGGAAATTAGACATGGAAGTGTAAGCTGGAAGTCAGAGGAAGTCAGGAGCAGGCATAAGGACAGAGAAATTGCATATGACAGAGGATTGCTGGAATGCTACAGACTTGAGGAGAAAACAAGCCCTGCCAAAATCTCAATGTTGGACTTCTCACCTTTAAAAGCATGAGCCAATAACTTCCTGTTGCTTAAGCCAGTCAGTGTGCAGCATTTATCATAGCAGCCCTGGACTAGGACACTTCAGAATGGGTGATCCAGAGAATGGGTGATTTCTGATCTCAGAAATCACATACCGTCACTCCAGTCACATTCCCTTTGTTAGAAGAGAGTCGCCGAGTCTAGCTCACATTCAAGGGTTAAGGAATTAGATGCCATCTTTTAAAGTGAGGAGTATCAAAGAACTTGTGGGCATTATTTAGATATTCCTTTGTGGTGGTTATAAGACATGAGCTTATTTTGTAAACCATGTGAGGGAGGAAAAAGGGATGTAATCTAGCTTTAGAGTAGCAAGAAAAGGGGACAGATTTGAGAGACATCAAGGTGCTAGAATCAACAGAATTTAGAAACTACTTACCATTAGTGTGAGCTGGGGCAAGCTAGAGGAGATGCGGCGTTCTGGAGTAGGTCAAGGGCATGGTTAGGACGTGCTAAATGTGAGATGCCTTTGGGACATCCAAATAGATATTTCACATAGTCCATTGCACCCAAGAGTCAGTGGTTGAGAAGAGCTGCCTGGTGGTGTCACTCTAGGGGTTGTAAGCATGAAAGCTATGGATGTGGATAAGATCACTTAGGCAAAGGAGGGTTTTGTCAGATGAGAGCTAGAGCTGGGAAATAAAAAAGTGAAACCAGATGTGTTCCCCTCCAGTTTCTTCGTATCTACACGGGGCCATGGGGGAGGAGGCTGTAAAAATGTCACAGCCCTTGGTTCCTGAGGCCCAGATTTACGGGCCATGTAACCTTGCCCCGTAAATCCACCACCTTCACAAAGCATCAGCTTCCGAAGGGGCAGGGCACAGCGCGGTGCGGGCCAGAGCAGTGGATGGCGGGGAGGGACGCGGTAGGAGGACGTGGGAGGGGACCTGGCTGGGAACCAGCGATTGCTTTTCAAGAACTCTGAAGTGGGCAAAAGCTTTTACAAGGTTGGCTCGGAGTTTGGACTTCTTAGGAGATAAGCCAAACTCTATTTTGTATTTTAGCCCGAAAGGGAACTCCATTCCTCTTTTGAAAGTATTGGCAAACACAAGAGAACGACTTGGGAATGGAACCCACGTAAGACAGAGGTTTCCCTGCAGGTTGAAGTGCTCATCTGGAGAAATTGAGAAGTAGGCCAGGGTCAAGCCACTTGTGCCCTTGGAAGCCATCTTCAGGTGGCTGGGATTTAGTCCAGGAGCTCCGGGAAACCATCAGATTTAGGCTGCAATGCAAAATGATTATTCTGTCCGCCACGTAGAGAATAGATTATGGGGTCAGGGGCAGAAATGGAAGCAAGAGGCGATGATGGAGCCAAGTCAAGTGATGATGCTAACCTGGACCAGGCAGGAGCAGTAGTGAGTCAATAAATTCCTGTTGCTTAAGCCAGCCAGCCTGTGACATCTGTCATAGCAGCCATGGACTCAGTCACCCCAGAATGGGTGATCCAGAGAGAAAGACCTTTTATGATCTGACCCCAGAAATCCTATGCCATCAAATGGGCTTGGAGGTAGGGTGGACTTGGAGGTAGGGTGGCAAGAGAGTGGGAAGAATCAGGGCTGACCCCCAAGTTTCTGGTATGAGCAGATGAGTAGAGGGGATACCTTTAAAACATGGAAACCTTGGAGGAGAATTGAGTTGGTGGAGAAGATGGAGAGTTTGGCCTTGGTTTGAAATGTTTATAGACATTGGCTATGTGGGTCTGGACGTATGAACAGGTCTGGGGTATAAACTTGGGAGTCATATTTGAGATGGTATTTAAAGCAGGTGGAAACTGAGCTGCTGTCTTTTAACACTTTCACTGAGGGCTTCCACCCTCTGGATAGACCAGCTGCTAGTGCCATGGGGGTCTCAGGCCAGGGGATGAAACCCATTCACCCCTGGTCCTCCTTCTCTTACCTATGGCTGCTGTCCCTCGTTAATCCAGTGCCTGTTCTGGCTGATCCCCAACTGGAATCTATCTCCCAGTGACCCCCAGCAATTGATGGGAGCTTGTACATGACATAAAAACTCTGCTGCCCTGACCCTCAACAAGTGGCATTCCTCCCAGATCCTCCACGTTTATTTTTTGCATCATCTGGCTCAAATTTTCTTAATATTCTCCCAGCTTGTTGACATTTTTACAATGGGTATAACCTTATTATTTTATGAATAGCCACTAAATATGAATGATTTGCTTTCCCATTTGATCCATGTTGCTGAAAATGGTGCATTCATTTCTAGGATGTTTCAAGAACTAAGTTCTGATAGCTTGCTTAAAAAGCATTTCTAGGTATGTACCCAGGCAGCTGGCAAAGAGGGCTCCACTGATCAGGATGGGGGATCGGGTCAGGATGTCACTCAGAGATGCACATTTACAAGATCGCAGGTCACGATAAACCGTTCTGTTGATGATTATCACGTTTCATTCAATTTAGATTTTACACAAGACTTAGAGGCTTTACTTGTTCTAATGAACTGTGACAATGTTCCAGCCAGTGGTATTTAATATATAAAATATAATATATATTGTATTTAGTATATTAAATGACTGCAAACAGCACCTCACCCTGATAGGATGAAAACATGTGCACGCTTTTTAAAGACCACACTCGTGTGACTGGGTCAGAACAAATGCATGGGATGTTGGGGGGGGTTATGTGGAGTCTATGGGTCCATGTGAGGAAGGCTCAGGGCAATTTTTATTTATATCCAGGAAAGCCTGGGCCTCAGGGTGAACCAACACTCCTTCCGTTTGGGCCCAGGATAAAATCTTTCCTCATTGTACTTGTGAGCTTCCTTCCCCACTGATCCTTGTAGCAACCGTCTCTCTGAAGGAAAGAGATGGAGCCTTTGGCTCCTAGCCCAAGCACCCAGCAACGGTATCTCCCATTCCCTCTTATCCTCCAAAAGTGTGTGGTCTCTGCCCTTCTCCGTGGATTGTGTCTTCAGATTTCATCCCCCTGTGGGGAGGCTTGTTACAGACAGCTGGGATAAACCTGTAGATTTGGAGTCGTGAGGGCATGTGGGGTATAAGAAACCATGTAGACTCTCAGATTGCCAGGGGGCAGCATGTAGAGGGAGAAGCAAGGAGGATGAGGCACGGAGCTCTGGGGAGAGCCAACAAGTGAAAGCAGTTGGCAGAAAATGAGCTCACGAAGCAGATCTAGAAGGAAAGGTATGTGGGGTAAGGGGTGGTGGTGGAAGGAGAACCAGGGGAGAGGGCTTTACGGAAGCCAGGGGAGAAGGGAGTTCGAAGACGGAAGAAGCAATGAGTCAACACACTGCAGACAGTTACTGAGATGGGAATGAAAAATGTCCATTGGATTTGGAAATTAGGCAGTAACTGGTGACCATTGTAAAGCTCTTTAGTTGGGAGGGGTAAGGCTAAAGGCCAGTAGATTAAAAATGAGGAAATAAAGACACTAAGTGAAGACACTCTCTACTTCTCAGAGAATTTGGCAAATAAGAAAGAGAGACAGGGCAGAAGCTAGAGAACATGGATATGAGGGAGGAGTGTTATTTGCTTGTTTTGGACATTGGGGTGGGTGCTTTGTAATGGAATTTACTTCAGGAAGAGGACTAGTTTCCCCACAGCTGTGTCTGGAGGAAAGCTATGAAAGAAAATAGTTGAAGTGGGAATGAACTAAGAGAGCCACATACTTTCCAAATTCAATTCCACCCCTTTGTGTGTCTGCCCCACACAGGCCTGAAAATTTTAAACCAGACAAACCCACCTCTTCGGTGTCCAATAAAAATCAGCTTGGCATTTCAGCCCCATTAGCGAAACTGCTTTGTGTGGCTCCTGCTACTGTTGGGAGAATATTTTTTGTTGTCATTTGCCTTCATTTTTTTTTTTTTTTAAGATTTTTATTTATTTATTCATTTATCCCCCCCTTGCTGCTTGTGCTCGCCGGGTCAGCTAACCACGCCGTGTGGGCGGGCTTGCCTTCACCAGGAGGCCCCGGGAACCGAACCTGGGGCCTCCCATATGGTAAACGGGAGCCCTACTGATTGAGCCACAGCCACTTCCCTGCCTTCATTTTTGTTTGAGTTTTAATTGGAGAGAATGACAGGTGGAAAGGGAGAGAATGAGAAGTGGGGGCGGGGGTGGGGGGTGGGGGAAGTCGGGGGGGGGGTTGTTCCTAGAGCGGAAAGAGTGATGGGATCAAGAACATCGGCGAAAAGCCATCCTTGGGCAGGAGGACAGAGGACTCCACTTTGGAGCTCCTTGGTAGGAGCAACGGCAAGGTAAGTACTGCTCAGCAAGTCCAGGAAGTTCACTCCCTGTTTTAGTTTGCTTAAGGCTGCCAATGCAAAAATATCAGGAATGGGTTGGCTTTTATAATGGGGATTTATTATGGTAAAATCTTACAGTTCAGAAGCTAAATGTCCCTAACAAGGCATCATCATCAGAGATACTTTCTCACCGAGGTCAGCTGCTGGCAGATCCTGGACTCCTGCCATGTGGCAAGACAAAAGGTCTCTGCCTTCTCCAGGCTTACTTTCTCCCTGAGCTCTGCTGTGGGAGATAAGGCACATGGCTTGTCTCTCCCCTCTCCTCGGGACTTTGTTTCTTCAGTTTTGAGCTGCATGGTGATTCCAACCTCCAGCCCCTCTCTCAGCCTCTTGGGGGGGTTTCTCTGTGTCTCTGTAGCTGTAGGCGATCCTGGAGTCCTCTCTCTCTCATGGCAGTTCAAATGGCAGCGGCTCTTTTCCTGTGTCTCCATTCACATAAGACTCCAGTAAAAAGATTCTGACCCACCTGGGTCCTGTAATCGAATCAAAAGCCCTTAACTGAAGCAATCTAATCAAGAGTGAGCTAATCGAAAGGTCCCTAAACTGACTCCAACCAAAAGGTCCCACATAACATAGGTTCACATGCATAGGAATGGGTTAGCGTAGGAACCTAATTTTCTGGGGTCCACAAAAGACTCAAACCAGGACACCCCTGAAAATCCTACTTTCCCTCTTCAGTAGGAGGCAAGGTCCCTACTGTGTGGGAAGGCGACGATGTGCTGGGCTGGGGACTGGGATGGACTAGGCAGGGGCTGGAAGAAGGCCTGAGTGCCTACTGAGGGTCCAGGCATCGTGTATTCATGGCACAAATGGTCTAGAGTATTCTCCATCATGCAGTCAGGTTGCAGGAGGGAAGAAGATGCCTTGATAACAAGAGGAAAGTTCAAGGGTTTTAGGCAGATAAGATAAAGGGTCACAGGGGCTTCGGCTGGGGCATAGGGATCCCTTTGCCTTCTCTCTTTCCCTCCCCTTAGCCCTTGTTTTAGTCTGCCAAAGGGCCGCCAACGCAAAGTACCAGAAATGTGTTGGCTTTTATAAAAGATATTTATTTAGAGTAAAAGCTTACAGTTCCAAGACCTTTGAAAAGTCCACCTCAAGGCACCGAAAGAGGTACTTTCTCACCCAAGTCAGCTGCCACTTGTTGAAGCAAGATGGCGGGCCATCTCTGCCTGGTCTCTGCCTTCCCCTCGGGGCTGTTCCGTCTCCCTGAGCTCAGGTGAGGGCAACCAGGCATAGGGTTTGTCTCTTACTGGGCCTCTTCTCTCCCTCAGGCTTGGCTGCTCTGCTTTCTTCCCTATTTTAGCTGCAAGCTATCAGGCAGATGGCTCATCTCTCCCCAGGGCCTCAGCTGCTTGAGCCCCTCCTTTCTGTCACATGACAGGATGAAAAGTAGCAGAGCTCTCTTTTCCAGTGTGTCTCCATTTTTATGGGACCCAGCAAGAGGGCTGAGACTCAACCTGAGTCACGCCTCACAGAGGTAGTCCAGTTGAAAAAAAGGTCTCCCATCCGCAGGAGTGGACCAGCCCACAAACATAGTCTTTCTCTTTTTGGGATTCAAACAATTACAAACTGCCACAGCCCTGTTAGGGAAAAATCTATTTACCCACTCCCTGTGTTTTATCCAGAGAAAGGCTTTGGGGGCCCCTTTATTCTTGATAATACACATATCAAAACAAGATCCACTGGGAGAAAGGAGGTGGGCCAAGGTGGCTGGGAGCAGAGCAGAATTCTGCAAATAGACCTCTGTAGTGTTATTGTTTGGTTTAAGCATTGCAGGTAATGCCTATTGACTTCCTGTTAGGATAAATGTGAAGTTAGCTCTTTTATACCCTCTGGTTCATCTCTCACCATTCCCTCGGTAGAGTGATATCACTATTTTTTATTAAATCCATAGTCACTGTTTTTATCACCAAAATAATTGTTGATATTGAGTAATCTATTACAATTATACTTTTTCTTTTTTCTTTTTTTTTTTTTATTTAAAGATTTTATTTATTTATTCATATATCCCCCCCTTGCTGCTTGTGCTCGCTGGGTCAGCCAACCACGCCGTGCAGGCAGGCCTGCCTTCACCAGGAGGCCCCGGGAACCGAACCCGGGGCCTCTCATATGGTAAACGGGGGCCCCACTGATTGAGCCACAGCCACTTCCCATACTTTTTCTTTAGCATTTTGTTTTTCTTTGAGTTATCCTATTTGCCTCATTTAGTACTTACGTGCTATTTTTATATATGTATTTGTGGCAGTTAAAAAATATGCCCATAAATTCTGTGGTATGCTTCCCTTCCAAAAGCAGAACCCAATTTCCTTTCTTGTGGGTGTGCTTTGTGAATTGCTTCCAACAAATAAAATATGGTGGAAGTGACCATATGTGACTCCCTGCTTGACCTTTCTCATGGATTACTTCTTGGGGAAAGCTTGCTGCCATGTCATGAGACCATTCAAGAAGCCCCATGGACAGGTCCACGTGGCAAGAATCTGAGTCCTATTGCCAATGACTTGAGTGAACTGTCCTGGAAATGGATCATCTAGTCCCAGTCAAGCTTTCTGTGGACTGTAGCCCCAGCCAACATCTTGACTGCAACCTCAGGAGAGACCTTGGGCCTGGACCACCCTCAGTTAAGTGCTCTTAGGCTCCTGACCATCAGAAATGATATGAGGTCATCAAAGTTTATCGTTTCAAGCTCTAAGTCATGGGGTGATTTGTTACGCAGCTATAGATAATTAATACAATATCTTAATTTTTTTTTCCCTGATACTATGTGTATTAGTCTGCCAAAGGGCTGCCAATGCAAAGTACCAGAAATCTACTGGCTTTATAGGTTTTTTATATAGGTTTTTATTTGGGGTAAAAGCTTGCAATTACAAGGTCATAAAAAGTCCAACTCAAGGTTGCTTTCTCACCAAAGTCAGTTGTCATGTGGTGAAGCAAGATGGACGCTGATCTCTGGCTGGTCCCTGCCTTCCCCTCTGGGCTTCTTCTTCCTCTTGAGACTCTGCCTCTTCCTGATTTCAGCTTCAGTCTAGCATAGGGCTTGTCTCTCAGGGCTTCCTATATCAGTCTCGGCTCTCTTCCCAAGGTCAGCTGTACACTATCAGGCAACATGGCTCATCTCTCCCTGGGCTTTAGCTGTTTGAGCCTTCTCCTTTCTGTCACAAGTCAGGATCAAAACTGAAAGAGTTTTCTCCCGAGTCTTCTTGAGTGAGTGTCAGTTTATAACAGACCCAGTAAGGAGGCAGGAACTCAACCTGAGTCACACCCACTGATGTAATCAAATCAAAAGCCCTAATCTTAACAGGTAAGCTAAGCCAAAGACACCTCAGCTGAATTTAATGCAATCAAAGGTATCACACCCAGAGGAACAGATTAGTTTACAAACATAATCTTTCTCTTTTTGGGATTCATAAAATAATCTCAAACTGCCCCACTATATCTACCATATTATCTACTCATTCAAGGCTAATCCCCCTCCTCCATCTTTCTTCTCCCATCTGGACTGTTTTTTCTCTAGGTCTGCAGAATAGCGGTTACCTTTCTCTCCCTGCTAATTGGATCACTGCTTCTTAGATCTCTTGCCCTTTATTTTCTTAATTTTTATTCCTATCTTTTCCAGAAGTCCATCAACTACTAGGAAAAGATGCATAAGAGGTAAATTTTCTTAGGCCATGAATGTCTAAATATGTTTTACCTACTTTCATTCTTGATTGCTAGTTTAGTAGCTGATAGAATTCTAGGTAGGAAATTGTTTTCTCCCAGAATTTTGATTGTCATCTTCTAGTATCCAATGTTGTTCTTGAAGCCCAATACCATTTTCATTCTTGTTCCTTTGTATATTACCTTCTTGAAACTTTAGGGTATTCAACTTATCCTTAGTGTTGTGGAATTATGTGGTGATATGTCTACATATATCAGAAACTTGTTGCTTACACTTTCAGTGGATTTTATTATCTTGAGTAAGAAGTTCAGAGATAGGGAAATGGATGTAGCTTAAGTGATTGAGCTCCCGCCTACCACATGGGAGATCCTGGGTTTGGTTCCTGGTGCCTCCTAGAGAAGATGAGCAAGACAGCGAGTAACAAGATGATGCAACAAGATGGCACAACAAAGAGACACAAAGAGGAAAGACAATAAGAGACACAACAAAGCAGGAAGCTGAGGTGGCTCAAGTGATTGAGCCCCTCTCTCCCATATGGGAGACTCCAGGCTCGGTTCCTGGTGCCTCCTAAAGAGAAGACAAGCAGACACAGAGAACACACAGAAAATGAACACAGAGAGCAGACAGCGAGCCCAAACAACAAGGGGAGGGGGATAAATAAATAAGATAAATCTTTTAAAAAAATAAAGAAAAAAAAAAGAAGTCCGAGATAAGGCTTGATGAACTTAGTGGCTATGTTGTATCATTAATGATCCAGGTTAAAAAAATCTGTTTTGCTAAAGTAGATTGATTATTTCTCTCCTGTGCAAAAATTGGCAGCAATGTATACTCCAGAGGCAGAAACTGGGACTATCTTTTCCTGTGACTCCTTTAAAAAACTATGAAATATTTCTGAGAATCAATCCCCAGCCCTAGCAAACTTTCCCTCATAGCCCTATGGCCAAAATTAGGTTACAAGCCCCTTCCTAAACTAATCTCTAGACAACAGGAATAAAATTAATAAGATTGTCTTAGACTAATCAAGATTTACTTCCTAGAATGGGGGTGAGGTCAGTCTTCCCTGAGAACATGGGGATTTTAAATAAAATCTGAATCCTACTACAAGGAAGAATAAGGTATGGGCTTTGAGTAGGCGACCAAAAGTATCAGCTATCCTGGATGTGAGTTTTCATATCACTCATCTTGATGGAGAGTTGGTGATCTATCTTATAAAAACTTGTTGAAGTCTCCTCTCTGCTACTGTCCTCACTCTTGTGTTTTTCAAACTTGTAGGTTTCTGCTATTTTGTTCAATGCCTGTGTTCAGTTTGCCATCTCTAATTGGAAACTCTCCAGCCAATGCTTCTGATCATTACTTCTTCATATATTTTCGACTATTGCTTTCCAAACTGTGAGTTGTAACGTATTAGTAAGCTATGTGCAGAATTTAAAGAAAGGAAATAGAATGGAAAATACCAGATTGCATTGCATAGATTGAGAGTTGATATTGTTTCATGAAACTTTTGCTTCAGTTGAGTGCATGTTCGTGTGTGCTGCACAGGGATGTCAAGTGTGTTTCTTGCTGTAAGTCACACTCAAAAAACTTTGGGAAGTATTGCTGTAAAGAAATCTCTTCTAACTATCTTGTGCTCTACTGCCGTATCTTATTTTGGTTCTTATGAGGCTCGAAGAACAAAGCAAGTGTGCTGAACTTCAGTGGATACGAAATCACACGTGGAACAAGGAAAAGGCTTTACCCTCCCACAGAGCTGCTCAAAATTCCTCAGAAATAAATGTTATCATGATCGGCCTATTCATTTCTGTATTCCAAAGGAAGAAACCAAGATCCAGAAACACTCTCTATGCCCTCACAAGGTAGCAGGGAGGTAGGACCAAGAGGCCCATTATACGGAGGTTGGCTCAGACTTGTGCCCAGTGGTCTGGACTGGCTCACAAAATGTGCCGATCTCTGTTCTGGGCACAATCTGTCCACTTAGCAAGCAAACATCAAAAGACTGCATTCCCCAAATGTTTGGAGAGCCTCAGACAAGGAAACATGCTAGGCTTCTGCTGAGATGCTGTTGTAAACTTGGATCTGTAAAATGTGGTAGGAGTGAGCCTTGTTTCCAAGGTCCTTTTACACCAATCTTGCCCTTTCCAGGCAGTTGTGTTCATCAGGGACTGATGTATACACTTCTCATGCTTAGAGATTTTTGGGAAGAGAAAACATCCTTCCATGAAACCCATGTTTTTAGAATCAAATGCTTCTTGGTTGTGAATTTCTCTTTTGTCCGGATGAGATCACTGCCAACTTCATGCAGAAAATTACATTCAGTTACCATCGTGCTATCATAGGGGATGATCTGAAGGACATCACTCTGCCTGGCAGCCCTGGCTCCTATCATGGTGTCCCCTATTTCCTCTGTCAGCCCCTGTTGCCTTGGAGTTCTGCCTTTTCTAATGCCCTTGCCTTGTTTTCATCTTGTCATCCTCATTGCACTGTGTTCTTTGCTATCCATTTCTTTACCCTTATGTTAACCTATGTTTACTTCTTACCTCATTTTCTCCCTCCTCTTTTTTCAATTCAACTATTTATGTCAAGTTATTTCCTCCTTACCATCCTGTTTTGCTCATTCTTCTTAAAAAAAAAAAAAAAAAAAATTGTCCCTCTGCCCTTCTGTATTTCAAGATTTTTTCTTTTCTTTCTCTTCCCATCCAGTCTTCCCTTCCCCTTTCCCCAAAGGCTCTTGACTTCCTCCTTGCCACAAACAGAGAAGGTCTAAAAAAGAGCAGAACTTGTTTCAGAGACAGTGGAAAGAGGATGCAAGAAAGGTTAGTGGGAGGTAACCACAGGGGAGGGCTCTCCAGAAGGGAGGGAGGTCTCCAGCTGCACCTTGTTCAACCCTTTCCTCATTACCTGTAAGGAGTTAAAGGACACTCCTTACCAAATTTGTTGATCACACAAACACATAGGATGCCAGATCAGGAGCTGAAAAGATCTTGGGAGGCTTAAAGATGGATGAATCTAATAAGAAAATTTTTAAGAAGGGGAAGAATGGCACTTTCTTCACATAGGTAGAAAAGTGAACTGCACAAGAACAGGGTGAGAGACACGTGGCTGAGCAGTGAAAATGACATAAAAGGTTTAGAGCCAACAGGAAGTTCAAAGTGAGCTACCCGCAGATGTGGCTCCCCACACCTCCCAAGAAATGTCTGAAGTGAGCTGGGCTGATCAGGTACCACATCTAAGAGTGCCACAGCCAAACGTCTGCATTTACTGAGAGTAGCCAGGATGGTGGAAGGCTTGAAACCACATCATGCCAGGAGAGTTGAAGGAACTGGGGATGGTGAGCGGGCAGAAAAAAAGATGTGAAAGATATGATGAGGAAGGGGTATCAAACTATGGCTCCAAGGAAGATGGTTAAAGTCCCTCGAATGTGACTCCATTTTCAACATCAGGGAATGCTTGGCAGCAGGCCAAGTTGTCCAAGGGTGGAATGGGATGCTTCACGAAGTATGCTCCCTCTCATTGGGAATCCTCGAGCACTTGGTGGACTGTTTCAAAAGAGATTCAAACATTGGACATGTGGTTGAACAAGACACCATAACCTTTTATGGTCGATCATCATGCAAAGAATAACAATGCCTAACAGCGACTGAGCACTATCATTGGCTGGGTAAATAGTGCTCACCTTTAGGGAAGTTGGAGGTTTTCAGAAATGTCATGCATAAAATACCTAAAATATGGAGTTCCCATAGACCACCCTATTATTATCACCTTGCATTAGTGTGCAAATAGCTACAATTCATGAAAGAATATTTTTGTAATTGAACTATTAACTATAGTCCAATGTTTACAATAGGGTTCATTGTGTTGTACAGTCCTATATGTTTTTGTTTTTTAACTTTTATTCTAGTAACATATGAGCAACCTAAAAATGTCCCTTTTAACCACACTCAGTACTATTAGTTACATTCATAATGTTTTGCTACCATCACCACCATCCATTACTGATACTTTACCATCAACCCAAACAGAAACTCTGTACAACTGAAACATTAACTCCCCATTCTATATCTCCAACCCGGCCCTTGGTAACCTACACTTCAGATTCTCACTGTATGAGTTTGCTTATTCTAATTATTTAATATCAGTAAGATCATACAATATTTGTCCTTTGTGTCTGTCTTATTTTACTCAGTTATGTTTTCAAAGTTCTTTGATGTTGTCGCATGAATCAGAATATCATTCCTTTTTTTACGGCTGAATAATATTCTGTTGTATGTATAGACCACATTTTATTTATCCATTCATCAGTTGATGGGCACTTAGGTTGCTTCCGTCTTTTGGCAATTGTGAATAATGCTGCTATGAACATCTGTGTGCAAATATCTGTTCAAGTTCCTGCTTTTAAGTCTCCTGGGTATATACCTAGTAGTAGAATTGCCAGATCATATAGTAATTCTATATTTAACTTTCTGAGGAACCACAAAACTGTCTTCCACAGCAGCTGCACCATTTTTCATTCCCAACAGCAGTAAATGAGTGTTCCTATTTCTTGATATCCTCTCTAACACTTGTAATTTTCTGTTTTTTAATAGAAGCCAATCTAGTGGGTGTGAAATGGTATCTCATTGTGGTTTTGATTTGCATTTCCCTAATAGCTAATGATGTTTAGCTTTTTTTTTTTTTCATATACTTTTTGGGCAATTGTATATCCTCATTGGAGAAATGTCTATTCAAGTCTTGTCCATTTTTAAATTGGGTTGTCTTTTTATCGTTGAGTTCAAGAGCTTCTTTATATATTCTGGATATGATATTCTTCTTGGATATGTGGTTTCCAGATATACCTATTGAGTAGGTTGTCTTTTCACTTTCATGATAAAGTCCTTTTAGGCACAAAAGTTTTAAATTTTGATGGATCGCATTTATCCATTTTTTTCTTTTGTTGCTTGTGTTTGGGTATAAAGTCTAAGAAACCATGCCTAACACAAGATTCTGAAGCTGCTTCCTTATGTTTTTTTTTTCCTAGGAATTTTATAGTCCTAGTTCTTATATTTAGGTCTTTGATCCACTTTGAGTTAATTTTTGTATACAGTGCTCAATGTTATATCTGCATTCTCTTATTTAAACCTTACAATAACATAATGAGACTGTTACTATTATTACTACCATTTAGGTAGTAATACCCTAAAGGTAGTAATACCTTTCTGTACTGGCTCAGAAAGGTAAAGAGCAAGTAAAGTCCAAGACAACAGACAATAAATGAATAAAAAGGTAAAGTCCAAGACAACAGACAATGAAGAATAAGGCCTTGTTGGTGAGTGGGGCTGAAAATCTTCCAGTTAAGGCCAAGAGAATATCTAATGGTTGTTTAGTGCGGGCATTGGGAGGGCTGGAGCACAGCTGAATGACTTCCGCCTGTATGGCTGCAAACAAGGGCAGGTTGCTTTTGTGGCTTCAGCATAGGGACTGGTCTAGCAATAAGTCAGAAAAAAAGGAGCCCCAGACAAATACAGCAGGGTTATCTTTTTTTCTAGGTGGGATTTAGACTACCAAAAAAAAAAAAAAAAAAAAAAATCACGCTAATACGAGAATTTTATAAAAACTACAAGTATCAATTTAATTTTTAAGTTACAGCCCCAACAAGTTCCTATCCGATGCTTATACAATTGGAGAGGAGGGACTCGTAGGCTTTCATTGTTTGCTGCAACAACAACCAATATTCTGTATTTCTCAATATTTAACAATAAAACAAAAAGATTGGAAGTTCCTTTTTTTTTTAACTTTATTTTTAAAGAAGTTTTAGCTTTCCAAGGTAAGGCCCCCGGTGCTGATTTCCCAGGGTTGTGTGCCCTGACCACCACCGACACCCTGCACCAGTGATCATCCCTTGCCCTAGCTGTAACTCTTCTGTAACCCAAAACCTAAATAGAAGTTCTTTTGTATTTTATCCAGCTTTTAACTTGTTGTCAGTAGGAACCCGAGTCTGAGTACTTAGGCCAATGCTGTTGGAAATTGGAAGCCCTCCCAAAGTTGTGAGGTTCTCTCATCAGTTCCAAGAGCATTCTATTCTAGATGGCCAAGTTCATTTCTATAATTAGCGTGTCCCCAATTTAGCTCCCTAGTCCTTTTCACCTGAAACCACTGGATTGAATGAGAAGGGAGGAGGAGGGAGACTCAGAAGCTATCCTGATGGCCAAGACTGGGAAACTGGAGGGGGCTCTGGGGGGGGGGGGGGCGCGGAGAGGCCCCAGTCCCCAGACTCGCTGCCCTGCTTTTGAGGACCCCGTGCTTCTCCTGCTGTACTTGCAAAAACCATTAAGCAACAGTAGGACAAGGCGATAGACTGAACATCAGCTCAGTGCAGGGACTGGATGAGGAAGAATCTGCCATTTACTGAGGCCAGGATGGTACTCTGGAGGGAGGAAATTAAAAGAAGATGAGGGGTGGGGGTGGGGAAAATGGGGGTGGGAGCATGTGGGCCCAGAAGTGTGCAGTGATAGCTGAGTGCTGAGAGACAGGTCCCCTGTCACCCTCCACTTGGTATTTTATTTTTTATTTTTTAAAATTTTTATAATTTTTTTAAAGATTTATTTTTATTTATTAATCACCCCCCACACACACACACACCCCGTTGTTTGTGCTCGCTATCTGCTCTCTGTGTCCATTTGCTGTGTGCTCTTGTCTTCTCGTTAGGAGGTACCAGGAACTGAACCTGGGGCCTCCCATGTGGTAGGTGGAAGCCCAATCACTTGAGCCACATTTGCTTCCCCCATTTGGCATTTTAATTGCCAAGATCGTTGGAGGAGAAACTGACATTCCCAGGTCTTCCAATCAGATGGGCATATGAAGCAGTGCTGTCCCAAGGAGCTTGGGAGGTGATGGTGCAAGTCCCTCTGCTCCCTGACTCTGGTGACGGGGCCTGAGACAAGCAAGGGGTCCACTCCACTGCTCCAGGTCTTTCCGGGGCACCTGGGGTTTTCCTGTTGAGTGGGACTCCTTGGTGATCAAAAGCAGGTGGGGGAAGAGGGAAGAGGACCAGAACCTTTTTCCTCAGGGAGCCCTTTGAATGCAACCAAGTGCCCGCTTGCATTTGTCCCGTGGAAGGACGCCACGCTCTTTCCTCTCGGGCTAGCCCAGGATTGCGAGCTGGGAGCACGAGGCAGTCTGATCGGGAGCAAGCTGCTGCTTCTAGAATTGGGTCACCTCCAGAGACCGACAGATGATATATCCAGACTGGTGAGATCAGATTTCCTCCTTCCTTGTAGAAACCAGTGGTGCCCCCAGCTCCTGCCAGCTCCTGCCAGCTCCTTGGTGCTCCCCGTCCAGGGAGGCTGAGCAGTGAAGGGACCAGGGGCAGAGTGCACAGAGCCCCTCCTGCTCGCCGGCCGTGGGCACTTTGGCTCTTTGCTCAGGGCCAAAGAGTCCTTCCACGTCGTCTGGGGCAGGAGGTGGCAGCTTTTTTCAAAAACTGGATCTCCCCCCGTCCCCCCGGTTTTTATATCACTGGCTTGTGCTGGAAACGCAGCCTGGCTTCCCCCAAGATCAGCTTTCACTTACAGAGCTTTGGGCTGGGCTGATGTTTCTCTCACCCCCCTGTCCGGGTGCCTTTCTAACTTATTTTTCTGCTGACTCTAGTCCTAGCGTTTTTGCTGTTGTCTGAGACATCCTGTGATTGAAACAAATGAATCCGCTCGGCATCGGGAGTTAGCCCCATGCTGCCCTCTAATGGCTTCCTGGCTTGTCATTTTCCAAGCTGTGCAGGAAACACATGCCCCAGGCTTCATGGAGGGGTGAGCGGCAAGCTTCCTTCCAGGTGAGCTAGCTGTGTCCCCCAGCCCTGGTTCAAAGAGTCATTGCTCTCTGGGGGGCGAGAGGGAGGGGACGTAGTCAGGCAGCGCTGGTGGTAGCTGCTCGGGAAAGGAAACGATCCAATATTTCACGGCCAGCCATGAAATAACCAGGCTCGTTTATTCTGAGACGGGTTCTTGGACCATCTCCCCTATCAGCCTAGGAAGGCATTGCTCATCTTTTCCACCTGCTACCTTGCCGCTCTTTACTGCGTCTAGGAGAGGGAAGTGCTGTGTAAGTGCCAAAGACCTATGTCAGGGGAGCAGATGTGGCTCAAGCGGTTGAGTGCCTGCTTCCCACATGGAAGGTCCTGGGTTCACTCCCTGGTGCCTCCTAAAAACAAAAACAAACAACAAGCAAAAGAAAAAACCAACTCAGGGAGCCAATGTGGCTCAGTGGTTGAGCACCAGTTTCCACATATGAGGTCCTGGGTTCAAACCCCAGTCCTGGTACCAAAAAAAAAAAGGCCTATGTCATTTGACAGGCCTGGGGTTGCAAGGCAGCTTGCTTCTTCCACCCTTCTGATTAGAGGGGGGCTGGGGAAATGATGGTGAGTACGGGGTACCTGCTGCTGATAAACACGCCTCAGACTTTCCATTTGAACTCTTGGGAACCACCTCCAAGGCAAATGGAGAAATAATACCTGCTGAGTTAATGTTTGAAGAGCCTGAAGAAATTGGCTGGACATCATCCAATTCTGCTTAGAGGGGAACTAGGATTTAATCAAGGAACAAAGTTCACAGGTGTGGGAGGATAAACTGGGAAATGCTTTGTTTCAGTAGCTGGGAAGCTTGTCTCCGGAAATGATGGAAAGGAGCTTAAGAGGAGAGCTGGTATTTTCCTCCACTGAGCCGAAATCTGGCAAAGCTGAGCATCATGCGGCAAGCTCTGCTGGTCAGCGGGAAACGACGTGCAATTTCATCTTCGCAAAAAATATTGTGGAGCTTCTTGAGGGAAACGACTTAGTGTAAAACAGCCTAGGCTGGCTTTCTCCAGTGTTTCTTAAATTTGGGGTTAGTGGTCACAGAGTTTAATGAGCGAATTCCTGGAGAACTGTAACAGCTGTTTCGGGGTAGCAAACGGTTGCTTTCTCCCACCCCACTGGGTAATGGAGGGCAAGAAGTGGAGAAGCTTGAATTGGAAACTTGAGTTAATGAGCCTGTTTCTCTTGTGTGGTTTAAACAAGCAGCCCTATTTTCTTTACGGCTACTCCTCGTCGAAATGGAAAAGAAACATTTTTATTTTTTCATTTTATTTGGATCCCTGGCTGTAAAAGCCTGTCATTAGGAAACAAATCTTTCCCCACTCAGTTTTAAAGAATGGATATTTTCCCCTTTCTGAAAATCTTGAGCAAATGCTGGAAAAAAAAAAAAGTTTCCTCTCTTTTGACAGAATGGCTCAGCCATTTTGACCTTGTTTTTCTTTGGACACCTGATGGTGTTCACGCAGCCCCGGAAGGTACGAGCAGCTTTCTAAAGATAATTCCTGTGCACATCCTCCCAGGGTCCTGTCCTGGAGCTGAAATTACATGTACATTTTCTACCTCCAGACTGAGTATGGCGTTGGGAGATGTTTCCTTTTGGTTTGGATTACCAGGTAACTCACTCCCTCACCCGTGACGTTTCATGCAAGACCACTTGAAATCACTGAGAGTTAAGTGTTTCCCCAAAGCCGGCTTCCTGCTGAGCTGCACACATGTGCTTCTTAGTTTATTTGGGCAAACCTAAGGGTAAACAGAGGGGCTTTAGGCTTACGTGTGATGTTTAAAACAAAAGGTTGTAACCAGAGGACTTCTAAGAGCATGATTCTCTGTTACCTGTCCTTTAGGCATTGGCCAAAGGCAGCCCAGTGTGACCCAAATGTCATGGCGGGCTGAGGCAGTGGCCGAAGCACTCACCAGTAGGATCTCGGCTAATCGGAATGGACGTGAGGTCCTAAATGGAGCTGATGCAATGGGTGAGCACGTCGAACCCAGGCCCGCCTTGCATCTTGATTTTGCGTCTCAGATGATCGCAGGCAGGTTACTCCTCTGAGCCTCAGTTTCCTCCTTGGTAAGACAAGGATGCTGTGAACGTTAGATTGTAGGACTTAAGTGCTTACCATAGTGTAAGAAGTCGCTAAGATTAAGAAAAACATTGGATTCAAAGGACAAGAAGGTAGTGAACCATATAACTGGCTTATGTGAGCTGTGTGCTGCTTCTGGGCTTGGGGTCAGGCCAGGGAAGGAATTCGGGATGAAAGGAGAAAGAAAATTTTAAGGGAAAGATGAAGAAGCAGAGAGAGAGAGGGGTAGCAAGGGTCTCTTTTGGAGAAACTTGGTCAGATCACAACCTGCGACCTGTTAAAGGTATGGGGGGCAGTTAGAGAAAGCAGGTGTAGAACGCAGAAGAGAGACGGGCAGGTCAACGCTGAGTGGGGTATGCAGCAGAGAAGAGAATCTGACAGACCTTGGGCTTATGATCTGGATGCCTGCAGAGAGTTTTGGCGGGGAGTGGAAGAGGGGACCCGGGGGCCCCCCAAACTGGGAACTAATCCAACACCATGAGTCTGCCAGCCGAGAGGGGAACTTGGAGCAAAAGCCTGTTAAGCACCTGATTAATGAATAAGCTACCACTCTATCAGGTAAGTGTGCACCTGTGATTTACCTAATCCACATAAAACTCACACCATGAGGTCGCCACAGACTCCAGCCGAGTCATTTTTCACTCTAACTGCTTGATTAAGCGGGAATTGTGCTGAGCAGCCTGTGGGGGAAGGGAATCAAGGGAGAACATTTCCAAGAAACCTGATTCTTTTTTTTGTGGTGGTTTTTGACCATTAGCAGGAGTGGGAATGAAAACAAAAATAGGAGTTGCTTTATAAACTTGGGAATTCCAGAAGCTAATACGGAACCAAACGTGAGCAAAAGTGAATAGTTAGGTTGCTGATAAACTTCATTCTCTATCATGTTATAGACTTTATCATTCATCATCTTATATAATTGGGTTTTTATTTTGGTTAACATAATATTTTAAACTTTTTTTTTTTTTTTTTTGAGGTACCGGGGCTGAGGATTGAACCTGGGACCTTGTATGCGGGAAGCTGGTGCTCAACCACTAGGCCACATCGGCTCCCCTGAGATGTTTTTTTTCGTTTGTTTGCTTGTTGTTTGTTTTGTTTTTAGGAGGCACCGGGGACTGAACCTGGGATCTCCCATGTGGGAAGCAGGCGCTCAACTGCTTGAGCCACACCCACTCCCAATTCTTCAAACTTTTAATGAAAGCAGAACATGCGTTCAGAAAAGTACCGAAGTCATAGGTGTATAATTTGATAAATTTTCACAGGTTGAAAACACTCATGGATTGCGAATACTCTCATGGACCTGATTTTGTGATAATCAGGGTAGGCTAAACATTCACTATATTAGAAACTATGCATGTGTCCCCAGACCTAGTTTTCCTCCCTAGGTCTGGTTTTTGGAATGCTGGGATAAACTAAGCCTGATTTATTATATGACCATCTTGTATGGGAAAAGACTGTAACTCTAGGTATCTTTGGTCAACCTTAAGAGATACAGCAGGTGGGCGGATGTGGCTCAAATGGTTGGGAGTCCATCTCCTATATGGAGGGACCTGGGTTTGATTTTTGGGACCTCCCAGTAAAATTAAAAAAATATATATATAGAAGGCGTGTGGGCCACCAGGCCCCATGTGCAGGTGCGCCATTAGGTCCCACGGGTGAGCCCCCCAGGCCCCGTGTGTGGGTGTGCCACCAGGCCCCGCGAGCAGGTGAGCCGCCAGGCCCTGTGCATGGGTGCACCGCTAGGTCCCGCAGGTGAGTGAGCCGCGAGCCACGCAGCAAGATGACGTAACAGGAGAGTGACACAAGGGAGAGCCAAGACGAGATGTGCTGAAAAACCAGGAACTAAGGTGGCGCAGGCAGTAGGATGCCTCTCTCCCACATCGGAGTTTCTGAGGATCGAATCCCAGTGAAGACAGGAGGAGAAGGATGAGAACAGAGGGCAGGAAATGGACACAGAGAGTTGCCCAGCAAATGGACACAAAAACAGCAGAAATTGGGGAGAAGGGAGCGATTAAAAATGGATAAAAGTAAATAAATAAATCAAGAAATCCTTAAAAAAATGTATAGGGGAGTAAGATGCGGACTATAGTTAGTAGTAATACTTTGACGATGCTCTTTCATAATTTGTTAACAAATGTTTCACAACAATGGAAAATATTTGTGGTGGGGTGATGTGTGGGAGTCCTGTATGATGTTATGCATGTTTGTTTTGTAAGTTCACGATGTTTACTGAACACTTATAGTTTATGTATGTACATGTATGAATGATAGACTTCAATAAATTGTTTTTTTTTTTAAAAAGAAAATGCTCATGGAACGAGCACTCAGATTAAGAAATAAAACCTGACTAGCACCAGGAGCCCTCCTCACGCCCCATTGCCAGCACACACCCTGACCCCTACCATAATTTAGTTTCATCCGTTTTTTATTATTTTTAACTTTGTATACATGGACTCATTCAGTCTATACTCTTTTGTGTCTTTTTTTCATAAACCTTTGTATTTTCTGAAATTCAGTTTTTGTTATCTAAATTTTAACAGGTATCCAGTCTTGTAAGAAGTTACAATTTACTTGGAGGAAGTGGTTTTTTGTTTGTTTTATATCCTCCTGTGTCTTATTCAAGCATATATCTATATATCTATAGATCTATATAGATAGATCTGGTTCTATTATCCAGCCCTTCAGCATTTTGTAAGGTTATGGGGTAGAGGAGTATATTTCTTTTTTAAAGTTCAACAGGTGCCTTTGTGGAACATAGTAGAAATTAGTCAGGTTCTATGATTCTGCTGCTTTGTGGGGGCACTGACCCCCCTCTTACCTTTTCTGCTACTTTAATAACTTCCCACGCAGAAGCGGCAGACAGCCCAGGGAAGATTCCTGCATTGTGCAAGAGAGCTGGGCTCAGAGAATGGCAGATGTCCTTTCCAGGTTTACGACTGATTCTGCAATCTTAGGACAGAGTACTTTGATCCCAAGTTCAAGTCTCTTGGCTGATAACTACCACAAAAGATAAAATAACACTACATTTCCACATCTCCTCCAAACCATCTTCACAATCCACAACGACCCAGTTGAAATAACACAATTTTTTTTTTTGAAAGCTCCTGTATTTTTATTTCACATCATTTTAAAAATATATATTTTTATTTTTTTCAAGATACTTAGATTACATAAATGTTACACACAAAAATATAGGGATTCCCATATGCCCCACTCCCCACACCTCCCACACCCTCCCACGTAAACAGCATCCTTCATTAGTGTGGCACATTCATTGCAATTGATAAATGCATCCTGGGGCATTGCCACTGAGCACGGACCATAGTTCACACTGTAGGTTTCACTCTCTCCCACACGATTCTGCAGGCTATGGGAAGATATAAAATGGCCTATATCTGTCATTGCAATGTCATTCAGGACAATTCCCAAGTCCCAAAAAGCCCCTGTATTACACCTGCTTTTCCCTCTCCCTGCCCCCAGGGCCTCCAGTGGCCACTGCCTCCACATCAATTTTGTAATTTCTTCCATTGCTAGAATCACAATAAGTCTATTGTAGAATACCAGTAAGCCCACTCTATTCCATAGTTCATTCCCCAATCCTGAGGTTTCTGGGATGGTGATGTCCACTCCACCTCTAATTGAGAGGGGGCTTCGATCCCATACAGCCGATGGGTGGGACTCTCTTGCTTGCAGTTGCAGGCTCTCTTGTTTCCTTGGTATGGTGGTTGTCCATCCTCACCTCCTTGTTAGTTGTCCTGGGTGAGTCCAATGAACTGGAGAGTAGGTGTTGCAACTCCGCTGAGGCTCAGGGCCCAGCTGGCACATGGGCAGCCCAAAGATTCCAGTGTCTTGGACGGATACCTACAAACTCCAGCACCAAGTATAGGTTTAAATAGAGGGGACAGATGAGCCATGTGTAGGGAAACCATAACTGTCACTCTCAGGAGCACAAAATCCAAAGTAGGGCCCGACTGGCAAGGTACCAAACTCTGGAGTTATCTGCCCTGGCCATAGGACCTGGGGGCCTCTAGAGCCCTCAGGAGCCCCACTGAAATAAAGCAATTTGAATCACACATTTGCAGCACCCCTGAAGCACCTGTGGGCTCTTCCATTGAATATTCTCCCCCAACCCCATCATTTGTTTTTGTAGCGAGCTGAGAAAGATATCTTGTAAACCAGATTATCTAGCTGTGTGTAAACTTGAACTTTTAAAAAGGTCAGCCCACTTCTATGCTCAGGAGGATAAGGGCTCAGTTAGCATGGTAGCCACTTAATAGTATCAGTGTTTCCTAAGAGGAAGGGGCTTCTCCAGCATTAGAAATAAGGGCTTAGAGGTTTAGTTGCCCCTTCCCCAGTATCACCAGTGCCTTGATTACGGCTGGAAGAGCTGGCTGACCTCCTATGTGTCCTGTAGTTAATCTTCCAGGATGCAGTGTGGGGTCAGGGGAGCAGCTCATGATATATTTAGATGGAGTCAGAGCTCCTGGGTTTGAGTTAACCAGACACGTGATATTGAGCAATTCACTTGCCCCTGCCGAGCCTTGGTTTCTCCATTTGTGGAAGACCGTATAATTTACAGAGCTCTTGGACCGTGTTTTGTCTGTTGTAGCTTTTCTGCCTCCATTCCAAGAAGGCTCTCTGAATTCCTTATCTTGCTGGGAGGTTTGTGGGGCCCCCCTGAAAGCAGATTTTGCCTGAATTCAAACCCACCCTGCTGGATTTTGTTTTGAAAGCTTAAAGTCATTTAGGAGATAATTCCAGAGAATGCCCAAAGGATGGGGTGTGTGCACGGGAGAGGCAACGAAGCTGGTGCTTTTTGTTTTGTTTTGTCTTAGTGAGGGGAGAAAGCTGCAAAGCAGATGAGAGGGGGTGCTTTCCCATGGCTAGGAAAGAAGAGTTGGTGGTTTGGAGATTTTAGGGGGAGTCCTAGGGATTTGAGCCTTGGGCTGTTATAATCTCAGCCAGGAAAGGCGGCCAAACCTTCCATGGGTATGCTTGAGGCTCCCTGTTAGGGGCAGGCAGAATCTCTTCAAGCCATCCAGTAGACCAAGCAGTGAGCCCAAGAGGAATGCCCGGGAGACACAAACCAGCGGGGCCACCTTGCGTGCTTTCCTTTACTTTTCAAACAACTTGCAAGGGCTGGGGGGGCAGGAAGTGACAGTGACCCAACCGTGAAGATGGAATCTCTAATCACTCTGGTGGGATTGGAGCTCGGCCACATTGAATTTGACTTGATAAAAATAAAGAAATTAACGTTCCCCATGACCCACTCACTGTCCTGGTCCTGGAAGAGGGGTGGGGGCAGAAGTGATGACAGTGAAGGAGGCTCCCCCTGCTTCTGCATGGCTGTCCCGTTGGTCACCTCCGTCACCGGCCAGAGCAGGATGTCGGTGTCCAGCTGCTTCCTTTGGGGGTAGAGCAGGGCTTCCCCTGCAAACGCTGACGCCGCAGTCTCTGCTTAGCTCATCACCGAGGAAGGAGAGACTCAAATGCACCGGGGGCAAAAGTCTGGGAGATGTCCTGACAGGGTTCCCTGTCCATGCTCTGTTATGCCTGGGCCATCTGGTCCATCACACCTGCAAATAGTTCTGAATAACGACCGCTCCTGCCGTAGTGTCATTAACAGGGCTTTGGGGCCAGCTCTGACCAGTAGGTCATATAGCCATGATGTTAGCCACACGTGTAGTTTCAATTATTTTCAGGAACCATGTTAAAAAAAAAGTAACAAAACAAAAACAATGGGGTGAAAATGTTTTTTTTAATACTTTATTTAAGTCAATATATTAAATATATCTTCACTGTAACATGTAACCAATAGAAAATGGAAAAAAATAACATATAGAACTCTATAATAAAAATTATAATATAATATATACTATTATATGCAATATAATTATAATAAAATTTAATTTTATGATATAAAACAAATTCATAATATAAACTATAACAATGAGATTTTTCTATGTTCTTTTTTTTTTTTCCATTTAAATGTTCATATTCCAGCGTCTATTTTAGATTTACAGCATATCTCCACGGGGACTAGCTACGTTTCAAATGCTCTATAGCCACATGTGACTTGTATTGGATGGTGGGGGTGTAGATCAGTGGCTATCAACTGACAACAAGCCCCCCTTCCCCTCCAGGGAATATTTGGCAGTGTCTGGAGATATTTTTGATGGTCATAACTGAGAAGTGGGGTGCTACTGGCATCTAGTGGATCAAAACCAGGGAAGCTGCTAAGTAGCTTAAAATGTACAAGACAGTCCCCCCCCCCAAAGGATTATCTGACCCCAGAGAGCAATAGTGCCAAGGTTGAGAAACCCTGGTCTAGAGCAATCCTTTTTTTATATATAGCAATGGGAACGAGACAACGTGGACGGGTGCTGGCACCCAGCTCTCCTGAGCTGAGCCCCCATCACCCCAGCCTCCTCCATGCCCACAAATGCAGCAGGTGTCCCCAATCATCTTTCCAGTGTAACCCAGTAGATGAAGAAAAGTGGCAAACACAAGCCACAGGCAAAAAGCCCAACCCCCCTCCACAAAATTCCACCTCACAAAAGTTTCTTTTGTGTTCCATGAAAATTTAGGGGAAAATTCATATACTTGTCAGGATCTGAAGACGAGCCAAAGAGACAAAGGAAACGCTGAACACAGCAAGAATTCTGCAGCTGACACTTGGCCAACTCTGGATGCTGCCTTCAAAGCATGGTGTCAGAGGGGAGTATCTTCCAATGGGATTAGGTTTCCTACTCAACATAAGAGGACCGAGGGCAGTTTGAATGTCCATTTAAATGTTTCTTCTCATCAGTCAGCGAAGAGCACTTTTCAGTGACGGAAAAGGTACAGTGTAGAAGTGCAAGGACCAGCTGTGTTTCTCCTTCTCCTTGGTCTCTTAGGGACTTCCCAGCCCCCACCTCCAAGGAAGTGTGCAGATATGGAGCTTCTTGAAATTTTTTTCTAGAACACGGCAGGAGAAGGAATGAATGAATGAGTTGTGGAGAACAGCCTAAGATGTAAACCAGCCTTGACTCTACTTATTCATTTCAATGTTAACAAATCTAGTTCTTTGGCAGTTGCTCTTTTCTGACCTTGGGCCTCCTTTGTCAGTGTTGCTTCTTCTCTCCTTTCTTTTCTTGCCTCCAGCCCATCTTGCCTTCCTGCACTTGGCTGTGGGTGGCTTGAGCCCACTTGGGAATGCTGCAGCAAGATGCCTTCCTGCCCCGAGACTCCCCATGAAAAGCTTCCTACCCCTGTGCCCCTGGAGACGTTTCTAGACTTCCCTTCTGAAATCTGTGCCCTCGGTGCCCTCAGCCTGCCCGATCCCCCTGCTGTGAAGGGGCTTTTCTGCACATTTTTGTTGAGCAGGAATCCTTTTGACAGGCTTTCTAAGTGGATATACTTAGCCTGTTGACTCACCACCTTTGGTCATTTATTCAGTTTGTGCTTCATGTAGAGAACGAAACCCACCTTTCATGGTCTCACTGCTCACGAGCTCATTAGAGACAGGTCAGCCAACCTCAAGCTGGCCCTATCCATTTCTCCAAAAGGCCCGTTAAGGACAGAGTAACAAAAGGAGGTTAAATCCATTTGAAAATGAGATTGGCGGAGAAGATCTGTGGCTCACCCCCATGGTTCGATCCCAGCCTCCTCTGTGTAATCATGGGCTGGCTCCTGGAATTCTCATCCCCAAAGGTTCACAGATGTCAAAGTACAGGGTGATACCTGGGAATCCCCAGACTTCTGACCCCAGGGTTGCATTCCGGCCTTTCTCCCTTCGTGGCCCCAACTTCTCTCATACCATCTGTGGAAGAAAAAGACATCTTCTGAATCTTAGTCCCTGTGGTTGTGAACCCATTGTCAAACCCTTTGAAGATGCTATTTTTAGTTAAGTTGTGGCCCAGCTGAATCAGGATGGGTCTTTGTCCTATTACTGGAGCCCTCACAAAAGAGAAAGCCATGGGGAGGTACAGGAAGCTAGAAGTTCAGCGGAACCTGGAAGAGAGAGGAGGACATCACCATGTGACAGGAAAGCCAAAGGACCCAAAGTCTGCTGGCCAGCTGGAACGCTACCCACCCTGGGAGGAAACAAGCCTTCCAGACTCTGAAACCGTGAGCCAGTAAATTCCCATTGCGTAAGTCATCCCATTGTGTGGTCTTTGTCATAACAGCTCTGGCAAACTAAGACACCATCAGTAGGAGCTTGAGAGATCTCTTACCTCCCCTGGATGTCCCGGGGTTAACGGGCAGGTCACTGAGCTGTGGGACATCAGCCCCAGCCCTTGGAAGGGGACAATATGGTGCCTCAGGGCTGAGAAGTACAGGCTTGTCATGGAAAGGGGAAGAACGTTGTGCACATGGAAATGGACCAATCTGTTCAGTGACCTCCAGCTTTGAGGACAAACTGGTCACATGGAGGGGTGGTTGCCCGGGCATGACCAGTGTCCCAGCCACAGGTCCTGCTGTAGCAGCCCGGCGTGCTCATGGGATTGGCATGCCTGCGGAGAGGGGACTTAGGCAAGCACAGTCACTATTTTGTGCAGGGATCAAGTACAGATTAAGCCCCTTCTAGATGCTGAGAGTTGCTCTCATTGGGGAATTGAAGGATGATGCTTGCAAAGTGTTTTCCTTTCCTCTCTCTTGCATCCTCATTATTTTATTTACTCCAAGGATATATATACAATGTCTTTCTCTAATGCGATGAAGGCCAGAATCTGGGGCTCTGTTTTAAGGCAAGACGGCTTTATCCTTCCAGATCACTCACAAGAGCTCTGTTTAATCTCGACAGCCTCCTGGCTCTAATTAGCTGGAAAGCAAGCTGTGTGGAGGGAGCGGCTACTTGCATGGCCCTTGTCACCCCCGGGGCAGCTCAGCGGGGTGGTGCAGGGGGTGGGAGACAGACTGATGCTTCCCTGCTGCTGTGCAGCTGTTTGGGAAACACCACCGCAAGCCGGCAGCTCCTGCAGCTGGACTGGGCTGCACAATCTTATGCAACAGGGCCTCGTGCTGCAAACAAATGCCAGGCCCCGTGCAAACCTGAGGAAGGCGAGTGCTGTAATTAACAGGAGAGAGGGTTCACTTTGTATCCGGGGACTACTTTACCAGTCACATCTGCTGACCCAGCACATCATTCCAGCTGATTCTTAATGAAAAAATTCCTGGGCAGGGATGAGTGTCATGGATGCTTTCATTAAACCGATTTAAAAGCATGGGTGACCCAGGTTCTCGTTGGAATATGGTGCTTCCTTGGAGGAAAGCTGGATGGTGTTTACTCCTGGGAGGTGCATGCCAAAGGAACACCACGTCTTCCTCTGCTCCATCTGCTAGCTCTGGCGGGTTTTGTTTTTCATTTTAAGAGACAATACCATGTTTCGGCAGAGGGTGAGAGCCTGGAAGAGCTGTTTGCAGCCGAAGGGTGTGGGGACACTGGAAGAAGGAAAAACCTTATGTTCTAGTGACAATTCTGGATTTTTTTTTTTTTTTTTTTCTATTGTGGTTTAAAAAGTTGGAGATTCAGAAACCCTTAGGAAGGCAGGCAGATTGCTTTAACGGTACGCAAATGGATTATAAAATCATCTGTCCCCCGGTGTGTCTGTTTGAGAACTGCAAAGCCAAACCGAGCTATAGGAACTCTCATATGGGGCAAGGCCAGCACCCGGGCAGGCACCAGCAGCCACCGCTCCGCAGTCCTGCACATGGAATCCTGCCGCCCTCAGAGCTTTCCTCCCAGCCTTCGTGGCTCACACTTGCGCTCCTCGTAGCATCTCCTGAGATAAGAAAATATACTCAGGTGCGGGGTCTGGCCTTCATCTACTTCTGCAGTAGTTCCCAGGCCCCCTCCATCTTCCCCAAGAGCAAAGCCAGGCACTGGCGTTGGCAGCAGCAGGAAGCGTGGGCCGCGGATGCCTTACCAGCAACGGTGACGACTGGGCCAGGATTCTCCCGTGGCACCCTCCTCTGGTGCCCTCGTCCCCTTCCCACCTCCCCCCACCCTCAATCTCTCTTCTTGGCAGTTGTCTCATTTCCTAACAGGTTTCCAAGCACGGGGCTAAATTCAGATCTTCAAAGGGCATGGTTCGGGGAAGGCATCTGCTGCTAAGGCTGGGTCCCCAAGACTCAGAAGCCTCAGCTGAGGGCTGCAGACCCCTTACCCTGCCCAGGTCAGAGGTCTGGGCTGCCGCTGCGTGGTGGCAAAGAGGGCCTGTTTGCCTTTCTCTTTCAACATTTACACGTTTATCACCAACCCAGAAGAGTTCAGAGGTCCACGTAGCTACTGCCTGATTAGGGCAGGTAGTGAATGGGAGGCTGACTTCATTGACTCCAAGAGGGGATCCAAGCTGAAAACACAATCAGAGGCAAATACGCCTTTAGATTAGTTAAGTGACCAATTGATAAGCATTTTCAAAGGGGTCCAGGAATTGCTTCTACATAACCTTCTGCTCCGGACAAAGGAGATAGGGAGGATAGACAGGTATGGTCCTTGCCGGCGCATGACTAGGGAGGACATGAGACCCCTGCCCGCCTCTCCAGCAGATGGGAGCCTCGGGGTGAGGGGGGTGGGCTGTGTGAGCCAAGTCTTCCTGCTTCCAGGCCTTTCTCTGCACAGGGCAGACACGGAAGGAACGCCAGCCAAGGAGTCTTGCACCTGTTTACTGAAAGCTTTCGTGAGGGGGCTGCGAAGGGGTGAGGGGTTGGACATTACATGGGTCAACACAGAATGAGAGTTCTGAAAAAAAAAAATAAGTCCCCTTTACCTATAGGTCCCTCCAGTTCCGTGTCCCCGGGCGACTGCTTAATATCCTCTCTTTCTTAAAAGTCCTGCCTCCTGCTGCTTTGGCTGCCTCGTTCCTTCCTCCATCCCCTTTGTCTACCTCCCCCACCCCGTGGAAGCATTCTTTAAGGAGCTTCATGGCTTTCTTAGATCCTTTTCTACTCTTTTCCTTCACCAGTCAATAGAGGTTCGCGGCGGAGCAGAGCAGACAGTGGTGACCTTACCTGAGCCTGGTGCTCCTAGAAAGCAGTGACAGTTCACTGCCCACACTTCTGTGTTCTGGGAAACAGTTTACTGCTTTTCCGTGTGGCGCGAATAAGTCTCGCTGTCCCCTCTTTCTCGAAACTCCCATAATACTCACAGACGGCCCCTTGTTTCCCTGTGTCAAGCCAGACCCTCCCAATTCCCATTTTTTTGGTCTCTTAAATGATTAGCCGAAATGTCTGCCCCCCAGCTACCCCGCGCTCCCCCCGCTCTCCCCCAAATCACTTGACACAGGGATAGGCATTTTTTACTCAGCTGAAACCCCCACGACAAGCCACCCCTCCTGGAACTTGTCTAGTCCTCCCTGTAGACGTCTCAGGCAAAGCCACCCTGCCCAGACACCCTCTCATCTTCCAGGCTGGGTGCTCTCCCTATTGCAGTAGCCGGAATAAAACCACTTTCCTTACTTGTTTTTTTTTTTTTTTTTTTTTTTTGTCTTTGACATTGGAAACTAACACTTACCGAGTACTTATTATGGGGACCGTTCTCATTGCTTTACACGCATGATCTCATCTAATCCTCACCATAATCCCATGAGGTCGATATTATGTTTGTCCCCATATTTCAGAAGAGGAAAGTAAAGTTAAAAAAAAACACACACACACACACAAAACTTGCCTCGGGTCACATGAGAGAAAATGGCAGATTTAGGATTTAAATGCAGAATTCCTTATCTAAAGTCTGAGCTATGACTCTGGATTTTTTTTTTTTTTTTTACTGGGAGGTACCGGGGATCGAACCCTGGTCTCTCCATATGGTAGACGGACGCCGAACCTCCTGAGCCACATCCGTTTCCCAATGACTGTGGATTTTTATGCCTTAAAATTAATGCATTTGTTTTCGGCACACTAATAATATAGAAAGTAGTGCTCTGGAAAGGCAGAAATTGAGAGATTGGGGAAGGCGATTCATGAGAAGGTGGCCCTTGAGGAGCGTTTTGAAGGCTGGAAAAACTTTTGTTGGGTAGAGATGGAGATGCAAGCCAAGAAAATAGGCTCCATGACATTGTCCAGCACCAGGTAGAACTGGGTTTGTGGATTCTGTTGATCTTTTGGGACCAAGGATGCTGTGGCAGTTTGAAATTATTTTTTGACTCCCCAAAAGGGAATGATTATGTTTGTGGGCCGGTCCACTCCTGTGGGTGTGATCAACCTTTTCAATTCGATTATGTCAGTGAAGCGAGACTCAGGTTGAGTCTCTACCCTCTTGCTAGATCTGATAAACCACAGAGACATACCAGAAAAGAAAGCCCTGTCATTTTTGATCCTGTCATGTGACAGAAAGGAGAGGCTCAAGCAGCTGAGGCCCTGGGGAGAGATGAGCCATCTACCTGGTAGCTTGCAGCTGAAATCCGGAAGAAAGTGAGCCTGAGGGAAGACGCCCAGTAAGAAACAAGCCCCATGTCTAGTTGTCCTAAGCTGAGCTCCTGGAGCCCATACGGCCCAGAGAGTAAGGCAGAGACCAGGCAGAGATCACCTGCCATCTTGTTTCCACACGTGGCAGCTGGCTTGGATGAGAAAGCACCTCTTATGGTGCCTTAAGTTGGACTTTTCACGGTCTTGGAAATGTAAGCTTTTACCCCAAATAAATACCCTTTATAAAAGCCAACATATTTCTGGTATTTTGCATCACCAGCCCTTTGGCAAACTAAAACAGATGCTATTTAAGAATCATTTGCATAGAGACAATTGGGGACATTGTGAGAGACTTTGCAGAGTGGCAGTAGAATTGGAAGTCAGATTGCTGTAGGTTGAGGAGTTAGTGAGAAAAGGCAGAAAGCATGGATTTTTCAAGGAGTTTGATGGTGAAGGATTGGAGAAAAATAGGAGAATAATTGAGAGGCCAGCATGGTCAAGCAAGTGCCTTAAAAACATGTACTTGTGCTATCCCTAATTCTTAATAATACATATCGAAGCACTGAGCTAAACACAGTCTCATCTGATCCTTTCCCAAAGTATGAGAGGTAGATACTCAATCTACATATTACTGATAAGGAAAATCGAAACTCAGAAAGGTTAACAGGTTACAGAGCAACTGGAACTGTCATACACTGCTCTCAGGAATACAAATTGGTGCAACCACTTTGGAAAATAATTTATCACTCTTCTATAAAGTTGAACCTACACTTACCATAAAATCCAGCAATTGCTCTCCTAGAAATCTATCAATGAGGAAAGAATACATGTCCACACAGAGACTTGACTGCAAATGTTTATAGCAACATTATTCCCCTAACTGGAAACCCCCAAAAATCCATCAGTAGGTGAATGGATAAACAAATTGAGGCACTCCTTGGCAATGAAAGGAACAAGCTGAAATGCAGGCAGCCAATATGGTGAATCACAAAGACATTATACTAGAAGAAAGAAAACAGATGCAGAAGGAGGACATACTGTATGAGTTCATTCACTGTATACAAAATTCTTGAAAAGGTACAACCAAAGTATAGTGACAGAAAGCAGATGAGTGATGACGATGGCCTGGGGCTAGGGATGGGAAGGGGCTTCTAGGGAAATTTTTCTGTAGTGATTGAAATGTTCTATAAATATATAATTTTAAAAGATTTTTAAAAATTTATTCCCCCCTTCCCCACCTCGTTGTGCTTGCTGTCTGCTCTCTGTGTCTGTTCGTTATGTGCTCTTCTTTTAAAGAGGAACCGGGAACCGAACCTGGGACCTTCCATGTGGGAAGGAGGCACCCAATGGCTTGAGCCACCTTCACTCCCACTTGTACCTCTCATTGTGTTTCTTCATTGTGTCTCTTCGTTGCATCAGCTTGTTGCGTCAGCTTATTGTGTCAGCTCACCACGTCAGCACGCTGTCCTGTTGTCTTCTTTAGGAGGAACCGGGAACCAAACCCGGGACCTCCCATTTGGTAAGCAGGTGTCCAACTGCTTGAGCCATATCCACTCCCCTGAAATGTTCTATCTCTTGATTGCAATGGTGGTAGCACAGGTCTAAGTTTGTCAAATAGGTGCATTTTACTGTATGTAGTTTATACTTCAAGAAAGTTGATTTAAGCTGATATGTAAAAAAGAATAGGGAGCATATGTAGCTCAAGTGGTTGAGCACCCACCTCTCACACGGGAGGTCCCAGGCTTGGTTCCTGGTGCCTCCTGAAAAAAACAAAACAAAACAACAAGCAAAACAAATGAAAAAACCAACCCAGGGAGGCTGATGTGGCTCAGTGGTTGAGTGCCGGCTTCCTACATACAAGGTCCCGGGTTCAATCCCCGACCCCAGGACCTCAATAACAACATCAAAAATAGTAAGGCTTGTATTAGTCAGCCAAAGGGATGCTGATGCAAAATACCAGAAACCGATTGGTTTTTATAAAGGGCATTTATTTGGGGTAGAAGCCCACAGTTACCAGGTCATAAAGCATAAATTACTCCCCTCACCCAACTCTGTGAGGGGTCCGGCTTCCTAGGTTCCTCTCTTCCCGGGGCTTGATTCTCTCCAGGTTCAGCTGCTTGTTCTCTCCACAAGGCCAGGTGTAGACTCTCAGGTGAACGGCTCATCTCTTTTCCCCGGGCCTTCTCTCCTTCCTCACGACCAAGCTCCTCTGTATGCTTACTTCCCGGGGCTCCTGCTCAAGACTCCAACATCAGTACTCCAACTCAAAACTCCAACTCTCTCCTTTGCCATGTCTTTTGTCTTTGATCCCCCATGCACCAAGGGGCAGGGCTCAATGCCCTATTGACGTGGCCCAGTCTAAGCCCTAATCATAACTTAATCGTGCCAAGATGAACAGACCAATTTACAAGTATAATCCAATATCTATTTTTGGAATTCATAACTATATCAAACTGCCACATATACGGATAAGGAAAGAACTCCAAGAAATACTCTTAAAAATTCTAGACTTATAAACCTACAATTACATTATAAATAATAAGATTTTAATCACCTCCCTACCTATGAAAATGCATGATAAAGGATCCAGAAAAATCACAACAAAACTGATGTTTGGATGTTACCCAAAGGGAAAGGAGTGAGATGGAGGGGAACTTTCACTTTTTAAACTATCAATACTTCTGTATTGTTAGATTGTTGTAATCAGTATGTAGGTATTGTTTGTGTGTTATTTTTTTTTATAAGGGATAATTTTTTTTTTATGCACACACAACAAAAACCCTTGCCCCAAATCACACAGATACGGGCCCCATCTTGACTCCAGAGCTTGAAACTAAGAGGCATGAAGAAGGTAACAGTTCTCTTCCACTGTAAATTCCAGGCACACAATGTTAGGCTGAAGGAAGCGAAACAGTCCATCTGGTAGCCTTTCTGACTCCTACCCTGCAAGAGCTCAGCAGGTTGTGTGGAAGCCATGAGCCAATGAGGACTCGTCCAACTTCCCCTAGACCATTGGTTCTTAACCTGGGCCAATTCTACCTCTCCCCCTTCCCCTTCAGCCAGGGGTTGCTTGGCTATGTCTGGAGACAATTTTGTGTGTGTGTGTGTTTTCAAAGATTTATTTATTTATTTCTCCCCACCCTCCCCTTGTTGCTTTGCACTCACTGTCTGCACTCTGTGTGTTCTTCTGTGTCTGCTTGTCCGATCCTGCGACCTTCTAGAGTAGGAGAGAAGCACTCAATCTCTTGCACCACCTCAGCTCCCTGGTCTGCTGAGTCTCTTATTGTCTCTCCTTTGTGTCTCTTCTTGTTGCATCATCTTACTGTGCCAGCTTCCTGCATGGGCCAGCACTCTGCGTAGACCAGCAATCCGCTCGGGTCAGCTCGCTGCATGGGCCATCTCGCCTTTCACCAGGAGGCCCTGGGAATCGAACCCTGGACCTCCTATATAGTAGATGGGAGCCCAATTACTTGAGCCACATCTGCTTCCCTGGAGACACTTTTTTTTTTTAAAACCAAATCTAATCTTTTATTAGATTTCTTTCTAAGTCTCTTTACTTTTTTTTTTTTTTTTAACATTTTTTTAACTTTATTTTGTACATTTAATAATTGAAAATATAAACAATTAAAAACTAAAAAGTAAACACAGATGAATAAATATATACATTTCTCAATTAAATATAATGGATACATGTAAATTTTTTGTTTGTTTTGTTTTTGTTTTTGATTTTTTGAATCGAACAATATATTACACAATATATTTGATTCATAGTAATGCATTCATACAGTATTTGTCCTTTTGTGTTGGAGACACTTTTGATTGTCACAACTTTGGGGGTGCTTCCAACACCTGATGGGTAGAGATGAGGAATGCTACTAAGCATCCTGCAATGCTCAGGACAACCTACACAACAAGGAATTATCTGGCAAGAAGTGTCAATAGCAGCGAGTTTTAGAATCCTGGAGCCAGGCAACAATATTGCATCTCCGACACTCTCCAAGCTTATTTGAAAAAGAAAATAAATCTTCCAGTTTGCTTTAGGCACAGAGCTTGCGTCTTCTATTGGCATTCTGTTTTTAAATTTTGTAAGTTGTAGTGTGGCAATAGAAACACAACAGTTGTCTTCTTATCATGTTTTTGGGACAAACATTGATCTTGGGCAGACCACAAAAGGGACCTCTGGGAAATTAGATATTGTTGAAATTAGATCTTGTTGGCCAAGAACATGGAGCCTGGACTTCTAGCTCTGACTTTAACACTCACTGGCAGGGTCTTTGGGACTGTCATTCTCTCAGTGGGCGGTGCTAAAGTATCTTCAGGTCCCTTCTGGCTCCAATAGTTTTTCTATTCCATGACAAGCTCGTGCATGAATCGGTTTGGAGAGTTGCTAAAGCAAAACAAAATGTAATGGAAGAAGGAAGAAGACACCACCACAGCTCTGCCCCTTCCACTTCTCGTTGCAGGAAATGTCCCCACTCCTGGCATGTGCACCCCATGTTACCCACTTCCTCTCTTCTGCATGGTCTTGAGAACCAGTGTTGAGGAAGGAGGAGGTCTGGCCAGGAGGAGGGCCTGGGGACTGGTTAGGCAAGAAAGTGAGGGAACTCTGCAGGGCTTGTTTTCAAAGTGGGAACCAGGGGTGATCAGTGGCTGGCGAGCATTCTTCAGGAAGAAATGGCGGCTGGCCTCGGGCATTTTGATGTTGCTTTTTCTTCTGAAATGAATTGTAGCTCCCCTTTCATTTCTTATTAGTGCAACTTCAGATTTTTTTTTCTTTAATTTGCATGAAAAGAGTTTGTGCTTGGTTTATTTATTTATGTGTTTATTTTTGTCTTTCAAAGAAAGGAGTAGGCAATCTAAAAATATACATATCAAATTCTTTCTATAGATAAGCCATGCACATAGTAAGGAATTAAACATTAGAAAGGGTGGACAGTGAAAAATAAGTCTTCCAGCTTTCTTATCAAAATGGTCCTTGAGGGCTGAAGAAGTTGGAGTGTTACTGGGTTGGGGGGCCACACACCAAATTGAGGAGGCTCTTTTCTTGCAAAAGCCTAGGAAGGGAGAACGGGGTCATCAACCTGAGGCAGCTCTGGGAAGTTTCCACAAAGATAAGATTCTGTTCTGGACAGACATTTAAAGGGCAATAAACTATTACATACAACTTAGGTACTTACTCTGATGCTTTGTTGATAAAAGAGGGGGAGAGTCAAGAGACAGGAACAAGGCAAGAAATTGAGGCCTCTGGAGCTTCAGGTTGGAATTTTACTGAGCTTTTTTCTGGAATCCTCCACTAAGGTCTATTAGCCTGTATTGGCTAATATTTAGACCTTTCCTTCTAGTTCAGCATTTTCAGAGTTAAGCAGTTGGCTGATACAGGGAAGTAACCCCAGTTAAGAAAGAGTGTAGGGTCCTTTGGTCTTTTATGTTTCTTAGCATGCGACTACCTTCTGCATTCATAGCATGTTCTGGTTTGAATAGAAAGGTTGGCCTCTTGGGACTGTCAGCCACTGTCTGTCCCTTCTGCTTGCTTACTCAGTTGTAGATATAACACGCTTTGAGTCTTGCTGAACTCCCATGCATCATGGGTCCACCAGAATTCTTTGCTCATGGGGCATCCCAAACACTATAAGTGAATGAGGCAATAAGGAACCGATGGGGCCTCCCAATGCTGACCTCCACTGCCCACATGTGTGCCCCATTTCCCATCCATTGTCCCAAGTGCACAAAACACAAATTCAAAGATAAAAACCATTAAGAACTCCAAGATGGCAACAGCAGAGCCTTAAAACAAACACGAGACCCCTCTTGGACTTGGGGTCCTTCTGAGCCCAGGGCCTTGCTCTCCTGTAAAGCTGGCCCTCCCTGGTCTGGATGTGACACATGGACAGCTGAAGGTGTCATGAAACCCTGAAAGGAGCTGCCCAAGGCCAAAACCAGTACCCCAAGGTTGACAGAACTGACAGCTGGAAATAACTTGGGTTTCTGATGATATCATTGATCCACTGATTTTAATCCCCTTGGAGCTTGATGATCCTCATTAGTTGAGATTTTTTTTTTTAATCCTTATTTTTAAAGCCTGTTTGAGTTGGGTGTTTGGTCACTTGGAGTTGAAAGCATTCTAATGTATACAGGAAGGCATTATTTCTGCCATGATTGAGAGCCAGAATGCATTACCTTGCTTTTTCTTACCTGTCTGCATGTCTCCATGCTCTGCTGTTGACAAAATTGGATACATCAAATTAGGGACCACCTTGTTAGTCTGGATAAGACTTTGGAACTCATAGCTAAAGAAGACTAAGGGGACCAAGCTGGAAATCAGTCCTTGCCATCAGATTCCAGATGGGATACCATTTAAAGCAATTACATAGCCAAGACATTTAACCCCCTAGAAGATGCTACATTGACATATACAGCCTTCTTTAAGGAAATGGGTTACCTTACAAGAGTCACCTATTACCTGAAGAAGACTTAGTCCCTTCATACCCACGGTTAAATCAACCCGTTCAGGCTCATACTTTGAAACTTCAGGGTCATTCAATTTAGGAGGTGATAACAATAACAACAAAAATCTAAATCTGAAAACCTCGGAATGTGACCTTAGAAAACATCTAGCTTAGCAATAGAGCTATAGCAAATCCTTGCAAATAATTAGACTCTTCTACCAGCCTGCAAACGTTCAGACTGGCTGAACTTGGTGAGTACCCACATGGGCCAAGACTGCTTTAATTGTAATACAAAGGTCTCTGGGAGATGTTGTTCTTCCTGGTTTCTGCTGACTCAGAGCCAGTCCCTCTTCCTTTCACGCAGACCCTAGGGGAACTCAGGGCCCCTGTCCTACCAATATCCTGAGACAGGTTCTTAATATTAGAGTTGAAGAGGGATGCAGGGGTAATGAATTTAATAGCTGGAAAAAATTCACTTCCGACAATTGGACAACATTCTCAGTGACATTCTTAAGTGCCTGAAATTCTTAGAATCACAGAAGTATATGGCTGGAAAAATCCCATAGGGGTTGCCTAGTCCAGTCCTATCACTGAGGAAACCGAGACCCAGATGTGATTTGCTCAAGGTCACGCAGTTAATGCCGAAGCTGGGATTACAGCCAAGTGTTCTGATGTCTTACCCAGAGTTCCTTCCCCTGCATTCCACCCCTTCTTGTTCATGCTAATGTATTGCAGGTCCTATTTCTATAGTCCCCACTAATTGGTTTATGTTCACAGGACACTTTCTTCAGGATAAGATTATCCCCACCCCCACCCCCCTTATTACTGCCTCCACCCTGCCCACAATACTGGAGAGCCACGGCTGCTAGTCTCTAGAGGAAACCAGTCAAAAGGACTTCTATCCAGGCAGCAGATCTGAGCAGCTGGGTATGTAGGAGAATCTTGGTTGTATTCTTTCTGATATGTTATTCATCAGCCTTGAAACTCAGGTTGTCAGGTTCAAACATGAACGTGCCCAACTTACTCTGTAAGGTCTTAGAATCAGGGGAAGTCTGATCTGGAAAGAGATTTAGAGAGAATCTAGTCCTGTCGTTCTCTAACTATGCTTCAAGGAACCCTAGGGATTCCTCAGGGGGCGCCTTCCATTCCACCTAGAAGAGCAGATGGGTTGGGAAACTGAAGAGACAGAAGTTCAGGTTTTACCTTCTTCTTTGTTATTTTATATAATTGAGGTTCTGTGTAAGATTTCTGGCAAAGAAAGGGTTTTGATGCTAGCAAATGGGTTACAACTACTGATCCAGCGTTCTTATTTTTAAAACTGTGTTAACATAAAGCAGATACATAACAAAAAATTTGTCATTCTAACCATTTTTTCTTTTTCTTTTTTTCCTTTTTTAAAAAGAGTTATTTATTTATTTATTTACACCCTGGCCTCCCAGCCCCCCGGTGTCTGCTCTCTATATCCATTCTCTGTGTGTTCTTCTGTGTCTGCTTGTCTTCTCTTTAGGCAGCACCAAGAACCAATCCTGGGACCTTCCAGAGTGGAGAGAAGTGCTCAATCTCTTGCGCCATCTCAGCTCCCTCTTCCGCTATGTCTCTTATTGTCTCTCCTCTGTGTCTCTTTTTGTTCTCGCTGCACCATCCCGCACTCCTGAGCGGGTCAACACTCCTGTGTGGGTCAGCTTGCCCTCACCAGGAGGCCCCGGGAATAGAACCCTGGACCTCCTATATAGTAGACGGGAGCCCAATCGCTTGAGCCACATCCACTTCCCAGTTTCTAACAATTTTAAAGTGTACAATTTTTTGGCATTAATTACTTTTACAAGGTTGTGCTACCATCACCATCTTCCATCACTAAAACTTTTCCATTACCCCAAACAATAACTCTGTACCCAGTGAACAATAACTCTTACTTCCCCTTCCCCCCAGCCCCTGGTAACTTCTAATCTGCTTTCCATCTCTAAGAATTTTCTTATTCTAAATATTTCAGAGGAGCAGCACCATATGGTATGTGTCTGGCTTATTTCACTTAGCATAATGTCTTCAAGGTTCATTGATGTTGCAGCATGTATTAGAACTTAATTCTTTTTTACGGCAGAATTGTATTCCATTGTATATGATATACCTCATTTTGTTTTTCCATTCATCTGTCAATGGACACTTAGTTCCATGTTTTGGTTATTGGGAATAATGCTGCTATGAACATTGGTATATTCTCATTCTAAACATGAGAAAATAGAAGTTCAGCATGAAGGCTTAGGTGACAGTAATTGCTATGTAAACAACTGCACAACTCAGTAGTGACAGAAGCAGGGCAGGAAACTTAGTCTACAGGCGCCCATTCACAACCTTAGAGAGATGACCCACTGCCCTCTGAAAAGCTGTCGTTTTGGCTTGACTGAGAAGAGCTACTGAACCTAACTCAATGGTAGCTGAGGGAAGGGGAAGGGCTAACGAATAATTATTGAGTGACCACCATGTAACAGATATTGAAAATGTACTCACTCATTCAAAATGGATTGATGGAGTCCCTCCTAGGTGCTGGGTACCTGGACAAGCTACCATCCTGCTTGTCACATGTATTATCAGTTTAAGCCTCACATCAACTCTGTGGGAGAAGTGATAACATGTTTCAGAGAAGGCTCTGAGCTGGTGGTGACTTCTAGGGTCACAGAGCTATGAAGTAACAGACCTGCATCTGAACCACTGGCTGTTTAACTCCCAACTCCTCTCTGCTATTCCACACCATCTCCTAATGAACTTTTCCTCTCTAAGCCTCCTGAAGCCAGCAGCTGCCAATTGGAGGTGAGCTTTCCCAAAGACTTGAAACTCAGTAACAAAATGTGAGCTTTCCCTTATCTACTTGGGAGCTGGTAGGTTCCCCCTCAACACCTCTTCTCTCACAGATGCAGTCTTTACTAAGTGGAGTTCCTCCTCAATCCTAATTTTTCCATCCTTTATGGCCTTCCGGATCTGCCCACATATGGTATTAATCCCGCCAACTGCTCATGGTGGAAACCTACTCTTCATCTTGCTACTCAGTGGCAGGGTGGGTCTTGGAGCCACTGGCCCTGGAGATCTGGGTGAGGCTGTGCATGCGAGGCAATGAGAGAGTGTAGGTGTGTGCTGAGGGAGAAATGTATTGTGTGCATGAAGGATGGTGCAGGAAGTCGTCAACCATCCTCTTCCAAAGACATGGTTGCCTGCCAGCAACTCTGAAGGCATCTCAGCTCTTTGGCCATATGTTAGGGCTCTTTTTGGGTGGGCTCTGTCCAGCTTCTGCTCTTCTAAATGTCCTCCACAAAAAGCAGAGTCATTGGGAATAAATTGGCTGCTGTGGGTGCTGAGAGGAGAAGGGATGATTGAAAGAAAAAGGAAGTGCAGAATTTGGGCCAACTCTTGTCACTGGTTGGAGCAAGTTGTCAAAGATGGGCTTCAGTTGTTCTCCCTTATAGTGAGACGGGGGATGGCCGCCATCCCTGAGAACATCTGCATTTTCAGCACCAGGGTCTTTCCCGCTTGTTCTCAGTATGTTGTTAAAAGTTAGGGGTTGTGATGGTATGATGGTGACTTGGACAACTCTTGGGGCTCCCAGAGTTGGAGATAAAAGGGCTGCCCTTCAATTTAAAAAAGAAACCATAAATCTTCACGAAACCATATTAAGTTGAATAAATGATTCAAATCAAACAAAAAAAATTATCAAGAAATTAAAACCACAGCATAATTTGGCACCTTTATGGTTATTATTATTATTTTTTAAATCACTAACTTATGATCGCATTCTCTCCTGTTAGAAAGAGGTAATTCTCTATATTCTTTTTAAAAAGCATGAAATATCCTCCTCTTCCAGGCAGCTACATCTAAATATTACATTTGTTTCTAGTAACTTCTTAGCAAAGACATTGCAAGCCTCAGCAAAGTCACAGTGAGTGGGGAAATTGGTGCCAAAAATGAAACCCGGGAAGGAACTGAGTAGTTGGACCTGCTGTGTTTTTTTCCAACAGAAGTGGTACCTTCTCCCCCTTCCCTTCTCATCTGGGTGAACATCTGAGAATACATCCTCTGCTCCCCTTTTCCCGCAGAGGTAAGATTCTATAGTACTGTGTGGCACATACCACAGGGAAGGGGGCTGGTAAGCAGCATTGGCTTTGGGAGAACAAGTGGAGGAAATACATAAGAAAAACATATTGCATTCATGTGCTGCTTTTTCACTTATAAGAGCCTCTGTGCACATTTTCCCACTTGGGGATTGGGAGTGGAATCCTGAAAATGGTAAAGCAGATTGACAACCCCAAGGGACAGATGCTAATTGGTTGTTTTGGGTCTTCGTTGAAGACACCTTCAGATACTCTCTCCTTTTTTCTAACTGTGGTGAGCTTAAGCATTCGGCCAAAATACATCATCTGGGGATGAACCATGCATTTATGATATGATAGACAGGGGGAGGGTTTCTCTGATTTTTAAAGAGATTACCTCTCTATTCTATTGCCATGTGCTTCCTCACCTCCCCTGCCATTGTTTACTTTCTTACTGGCAAAGCTATTTCAACTCACCAGAAAAGGTGGTCCTGGAGCATTGGTGATGGGCCAGGTCTGGGCATCTTTGGGCAACTTTCCTCCCAATCTCTGTAAGAGTTTAAAGATTAGGAACTGGGAGTGGGTGTGTGTAGCTCAGTGGTTTGAGCGCCTCCTTCCCATGTATGAAGTCCCAGGTTTAATCTCCGGTACCTCCTAAAATAAAGATTAGGAACTGGTGGCAATGGGTAAAGTTTTTAATGTTTTGTAAATAGCCGGGGTCCTGAGCTCTGGGAATAGCTTTATTTAGCTCTTTGTTTAAGTTTTGGGTTGGAGGCTCCCAAGAAGCTGGAGCAGGGTGAGAAATTAACAATAACTCCTCATTCACAGATTAGGCAGCCAGATGGGCAAATTTGGAAGACTCCAGCCGATAGGGGAGCGCGAGTCAACGAACAGCCTTGGACCGGTTTTCAGAGGAGAGCTTTTTGTTTTTTTTTCCCCAGCAGCTCTTCATCTGCCTGGATGTCAGCCAAAGATCTGTGAACACTGAAGTGTTGGTATGTTTTGGGTGAGGCGCGTGGCCATAGCAACGGGTCAGGAGTCATTCGGTCCAGAAACAAGAACAGTGTGAGATACGGATCAGTCAGGAGAGCAGGAGAAGGAAGGAGAGGTAAAGGTTGGACTGTCTTGAAGGATGGGGCAATTTTATTGTGTGAGCAAAGCTGTCACAGTCCAAGCAGGTTTGCTTGAAACTTAGGATTCATGGTTTATACTGAAACTCCTTTCTTCTAACGAGTGGGCTCCTGGGACCCTAAAGTGCAGCTCACGCTGCTGCCAGCTCGTTAGATTCAGTGACTGCAACCAACCTGTCGACTTGTTTACATCAAAGTCAATTAGCTGCCAAAGTATTGACCATGTTCCAGTCACCCACTCTGTGCTAACATTTGTCAAAAAATATGCGTGGCATGCTCTCCAGAGACAGGATGTCGTAATAAGTGGATGCATGTTATTTTACTGACGGATTCTTTGGTATGTCTTGTTCTAACACTGGAGGGAAGGGGAAAGAACAAAACTCACCCCCCATAAAAGAGATGTGCTAGATGTGGGAAGCCTGTGATTTGAGCACTGGGCCCAGGTTCTAAGATGTGAGTTCGAAACCCAGCAATGCCATTACCTTCAGGTGGGCTCCCAAGTCCTCATTTTCCTCATCTATAAAATGAGGGCCTTGGTGAGATCACCTATCCAGTTTTGAATTTCTGTTTGTATATGGACTGGAGAATCAAGGATTATGAGGCATTTTGGTTGATTTCATCTTCATTTTCTATTCAGACCATCTGTAGGATTTCAGGCCAAGTTTTAAAATGAATGTGTCTCCCTCCCTCCCTCCCTCATCTTTCCCCCTCTCTCTCTTTGCCTACCTCCCTCTTTTCTTTCTTTCTTCTTCCTTCCTTTTTCTCTCTTTCTCTTTTCCTTCCTTTCTTCCCTCCCTCCTTCCCTTCCTTCCTTTTTCTTTTTTCTTCTCTCTCCTTCCTACCCCATTCTCTCTCTCTCTCACCCTAGAAAATATCTTCAGCTTCTCGAATTGATGGGAGTTTTGCTAAGGCAGGCCATTGTAAAAAGTCACCCGTCTTTTGTCAATCTCATTTACTCACTTCCAAGATTGCCCCAAGCTTCCCTAAGGGCTAGCTCACCTGGCTCACTTTTCCTGTGGACCCATTCCACAACAGGTCACCCCTCAGAATCCTGAGCTGCTGATCCCACACCCTCTTTTGTCCCAATGACCTTCACCACAACACTGGCATTGTAGCATTTGCAATTGCCCAAGTGAGGCAGTAGCTCTCAACCCCAGCTTTAGGATGGAATCAACTGGGAATTTTAAAGAAAAACTCTTAATGCCTAGGCCTCAGCCCTGCAGATTCTGATTGGTTTAGTTTTTGATGGGGCCTGGGCATTGGTATTCTTTGAGTGTTCCTCACTGTTACTGAATGTGTGCATGTGTGCATGATACGTCATCTTTACCATACGAATGTGGAGGTTATTTTCTTGCTTTATGTGATGACGCCCCCTTAAATGGAAGCTCACTCCCTGAAGCAAGCAGCCTCTTAGATGGTCTCCATTGATCCCCACTCCCTTTGCATAATCCCCTCCCCTTAAGGGTGGGCTACAGCTATTGATGTGCTTTTTTTTTTTCTTCAAGTACTGGGGAACCAGGGATTGAACCCAGAACCTCATCTTTAGGAAGCCAGTGCTCAACCACTGAGACACAGCAGCTTCCCTGAGTTGGTCCCCTCATTTGTTTTCCTTGTTTTTTGTTTTTGTTTTTTCAGGAGTCACTGGGAACCAAATCCGGGACCTCCCATGTGGGAGGCGGGCACCCAACTGCTTGAGCCACATCTGCTCCTGTGACTTCCTTTTTAAAAAATTAAAAAAATATATACATCCCTCCCCCCATCCCCCAATGGTTTCCTTATCTGTTTGCTCATTGTTTATGCTTGTTGTCTGCTCATTGTTTTGCTCATTGTCTGCTTGTTTCCTGTTTGTTTCTTCTTTAGGAGGCACTAGGAACTGAACCCGAACCCGGGACCTGCACATTTGGTTTTGCTCACTGTCTGCTCGTTGTTTGCTCGTTGAGTGACTTGCTTTTTTTTTTTTTTTTTTTACCGGGAGGTCCCGGGGATCGAACCCGGGTCCCTCCATATGGGAGACGGACGCCCAACCAGTTGAGCCACATCCGACCCCCTGACTTGCTTTTGATATGTCAAAAGAGATGGGATGTCACTTCCAAGATCTGGTTACAAAAAGACTCTGACTTGTGACTTCTATCTCTTGCTTAGAGGGATGTGAGTAACCCTGTGAAGAGGCTCGTGGGGCCAAGAATTGATGTCTCTGGTCAACGGCCAGGGAGGACCTGAGGCTTGCTGATGGCCCTGTGAGAGAGCTTGGAGGTGAGATGTCTGCCAGTTGAGCCTTGAGATGATGGCAGTCCTGAGCTGACACTTTGATCAACCTTTGACAGACCATGTGTCAGAGCTGGCTAAGCCACGCCCAAACCCCTGACCCAGAGAAACTGTGAGATACTACATGTCCATTGTTTTAAGCCACTATGTTTTGGGGTAATTCATCATACAGCAATAGGTTAACTAATACACTCCTTGTGAGAAGAGGTAGATCCTTAGACAGGAACTTCATACCTGGGAGGGCCCGGCTTTGTGCAGTTATGAGGGGTGGGCGAGTCTAAGATTGTGTTCCTGGGGGATGAGTGTTGAATAAGCACGGTTGAGGATACTGGAGCTAGGAAGGCAGGTGCCCCATAAGCAGTGTCTTGCTGCTACCGGGCTTCTCAAATGTTCTTGTGAATACACATCACCTGGGGGCCCTTGTTCACATGCTGATTCTGACCCGATAGGTCTGGTTTGGGGCCCAAAAGTCTACAAGCTCCCAGGCAATGCTGATGCTACTGGTCTGGGGTCGACACTTCTGGAAACCAGGAGCTCCGTCGTTCGGGTTCACGTTTCTCTCTCTGTCTACTTTCCTTTCTAAATAGTCTTTTTTATTTCAATCCTCACTGCAGCTTCAGGTCAAGGAATTGGGGACACTTGGGACAGTCGAGAAGGGGGACCAGTGCCCCCTTGAGGCCACATGGGGGTGGGGTGAAGGCGAGAAGCCCTAGAGGTCAATCTAAGATTGAGGATGAATCATACAAAGCAGCTGTTTTTACAAGTCAAAAAAGGTCTGATATGGGCAAGAGGCCTACCTTTCAGTGCCAACCCTGGAGCTTCTGGGTTTTATTTCTGTTTTGAAAAGGAGACGGCTTCCCGCAGTGCTGCCCAAACTCTTCTACCCAGTTCCCCCAACAGAGAGGAGGGTCCTGGGCGCCAGGCCTGTGGCAGCCGGGGGAAAAGCCTTTGAAGTCTTTGTTTGTTTTAAATCTTACTATTTCAGGTGAATTGGTGGGAAGTCCTTTTCATACTATAAAAATAATGTCCTCCCCAAATATATGTGTAAACCTGGAGCTTCAGAAAGTTATACGGGTTTAGCTGGTGTCCTCCTGGGAATATGCTTCTCCCAGCTGGAGAAGCATTGCCCTATGCTCACAACTCCCTCGTGTCCAGCTCTGAAATTCCTCTCCCCTAAAACCATTCCCATTTCCCTCACCGACCTCTTCATCATAACCCGGTTTCCTCCACTTTTCCTTTTCTCACAGTCCGTCATCCTGTCCCACATTCATTTTGTCTCTGGCAAGTGTGGCTCCAAGGTCAAGTATCTGGACTACAGTTAGCCCTCATGCCCTGGTTCATTCCATCCCCCAACTTGGGAACCCCCTCCCCCCATGCAGGTCAACCACGCCGCCTTTCTGGCTAAACCCTACCACCCTAGAAAGGCTCTACCATCTTGGCCACCTTCCTGGTAAACCCCACCAGCCTGACTAACCCCCTACCATCGGCTTTCTCCTTATGTAGGAGACTTTTGTAATAAATAGGATACTAAATTTTGGAACTACGTAGAAGTGTCAATTGCACAACATCATGAATGTACTAAATGCTTCTGAATTGTTCACTTTAAACCGGTTCATTTGATATATACCGATTTCACATCAATTAAAAATATAAAAATATTAAATGATTCCCTTCAACTCCACATTACCCAGGCTATAATGGGCTCTCGGTGCTCCTCAGTAGTTCTGTAACTGGATAGTCCTCCAAACTTGCCTGATGATCAGTATATTCTGAAGCTTTCCTAATAATACAGGTTTTTGGCCCCATTCCAGTTCTATTGAGTTAGAATCTCTGGGGGAGGAGTTTGAGACTCTGTAGTTTTGACACTCCCTCCTGGAGATTCCTCCGATGAGGCAAGCTTGGGAAACACTGATTTTACTCACCCAGGCAGGCCTAGTCTAGACCCCATGTAGCCATCAGGGAATTTCACAGCCTCCCCCTCCAGCTGTACCACCTACCACCCCTGCAGCCAAGCTCGACCTTGCCTCCCCTCTCACTTGAAGATTAAGCTCATCTGCCCTGTGCTTCCTGAAGTTTCCCACCCTCCACTCCCCAAAATTCTCTGTATTTCCCATTCTTTCCTCTCTTCTCCCTTCCTTAAGAAAATAAACATCTTCCCAAGGCTGCCTTCTCTCCCTGGGATCTGGATTTCTTCCATGCCTATCTCCCTCAGCCCATTGCCCTTCATCACCACCACCCCCCCCACCCCGCCTCACCAATGGATTGTTTTGAATTGGACTTTTTGTCTTCTGCTCCCTACGGAAAAGACTATCTTTCGGTAACCTTACTTCTTCCTGAAGCTACCAGTCATCTCCCACCTTGCTCTCACTTCTTCTTATGTCAGTCTCTCGATGTATGATCCTCATCTTCCCCTGACTGGCAGGACCCTCACCTCTTCCCATTCTGGTCTCACATGGTGCCTGGCACAGCGCTCTGCAAGGCCTTTGGATGGCCTCAAGCTAAGGTCAGGGTAGAGCCCATTGCCACATGGCAAGGTAGAGGTCATGTTAGAAAGCTGACCAAGGACTTGCCCTTAGACTGGGCAGCCATGTGGATTTTGTTTCCCCTGACCCTGAAGTTCTGAGCCCAGGCTAAATCTTTAGTCTCACCCTACAAATATGCAGGGCCTTTCTTTGTATGACTAACTAATGAGTAGCCCAAAGAGAACAAGGAAAATGACTGCTATTATATATAGTTCTGGAGGATGGAAAGTTGCTGAGGCCTAGAAGTGGGTTTCTTTGCATAAAATGTGGGGTAGGTTCTGATAAAAGACCCTCCAGAGCCAGGGAGGATCTGGGCCAAATTCCACCTCCACCCTGGGCTACTCCCACCCACACCCACCAGCCTGAGAGGCAATTCTTTACAGTAAAAATGGGCTCTCAGTGCTGCTCACCAGCCTGTGGCTCAGTGTTTCCCACACTTTCCCTGTTTATGAAAATCTTTGGGGCTTGTGTGACTGTGAATGACAGACAGGCCGAAAAACCTGTTAGTGAGGACTCCAAGCTAATTCAGACCATGGGCCAAAGATAAAACCCTTAAGAACCCAATGCTTTTATCTTTCCTCTTCGTTCCCTCCCCACAAAGCCTTCTTTCCTTGCAGTTCCGACACTGTGATCTACAAGGGGTTGCTGGGGAGGATTCTCTTACTAGAGTCTTATTCTTGAACCCAGATTCTGAAACTAGAATAGATGGGAGCGAAGGAGGTTGGCTAAATACCCAAATCTTTTCTCTTGTTTCATTTTGGTGACGTCAGAGAAGGGACAGGTATACCTAAGAGTCTCTTCTTTCTTTCCATAGGGATCTTATTGGAATCTTTGGTCAATGGAGATTTGATCAAAGAGAAATTAAATGAGAGACGAAGAAACATGGATTTGGAAAATGATTAAAAGGATTGAGGAATAAAATATGAACTGGAGTAGACTTACTGGTATTCTACTATAGCCTTACTGTGATTCTAGTAATGCAAGAAATTATATCATTGATGTGGAGGCAGTGGCCACTGGAGGTGCTGAAGGCAGGGAGAGGGAAAAACATGTGTATTATGGGGGCGCTTTCGGGACTTGGAATTGTCCTGAATGACATTGCAATGACAGATACAGGCCATTATATATCCTGCCATAACCTACAGAACTGAGTGGGAGAGAGTGTAAACTACAATGTAAATTATAATCCATCCTTAGTGGCAATGCTCCAAAATGTGTTCATCAATTGCAATGAAAGTACCACACTAATGAAAGAAGCTGTTAATGTGGGGAGTGGGGTATATGGGAATCTCTTATATTTTTTAATGTAACATTTTATGTAATCTAAGTATCTTTTAGAAAAAATAAAAAATGTATTTTAAAAAAGTCCCATTAAATGAAGTTTTTGCTTAAATGGAGTTGCTCTTTTACTTGTAGCCTTTCTGATGAATCTAACTGGGAACACCAGCACAAAACTATTCCTTGTGCTCTCTCCATCTCGTCCTACTTTCTCCCCACTACAGTAGTCCCTGTTTATCACCATATAAGCAGCCATAAGTTTAGAGAGTGATTTAAATGTAGTCAGGGATTATTATACTTCTTTGTATCCATGATGCCTAGCATAGTTCTTGCTCATATCAGAACTTGGAAAATGTTGTTGATAAACTCAGGACAAATATTCGTTTACCTATTTTTGTGGAGCCCCTGCCTAAAATAACAATTTAGTTAAAAATGTATTATAAAATTCATGGGCTCATGGGGGATATGGTGATGTATTGATGAATGTTTAGAATTACGGGTAGAAAAAAGGCATGTAGATATTTATTTATTGCTCCAACACTGCACACAAAGATTCCTCTTGGTGTCTAGGTACCATCTCTTTCTGTTCAGGTCCAAGAATCATGTCTTTGTGTTCTTTATTGTCATGTGCACCACTCCTGGTGAAATTTATATCTGTGCAACATGATTATCACTCACAAGGCACAGCTCTTTGAAAGGTTTATATGAAAACAATGTAGATCCTCCTCCTTCTGTAGCAAATCCCCCAGATGCCATTGGTTGCATCATCACTCACGAGGCTGCTTCATCTTTGGAGCAATTGAGTTTCTTGATTTCCGAAGACTCTCTAAAGTTGTCACTGTGCTTTGTTGATGACCACAAAAGCGGGTCTTACCCAGAGTAAGCAGGGAAATGTGAATGACTCTTCATTTCCTGGTCATGAAATTTACTATTTTAATAGTAAATTCTCCCAACCATGTTTTCTATTAACTCTTTAGGCTCTAATCACTCTGTGCCTGGAGTGTGCTCTCTGCAAAGGTTGATCTGCTTTCCAGACACTGCTGCCAACGGGAAGACAGGTGAAGGGCCTGGATCAGCAATGAGTGGTCCCATTCAGCAAAAGGGTTTCCTGGGAGAAATTTCTCTAAGAGAAAATGAGGTGCGTGGTTGGCTGAATAATGCCTTCCCCCACCCCCCAAGATGTCCATGCTTTAATGCCCAGAATCTGTGAATATGTTACCTTACATGGTTAAAGGAAATTTGCAGATGTGATTGAGTTAAGGATCTTGAGATGGGGAGATTATCCTATATTATCTGGGGGAGGGGGCAATGAATTCACAAGGGCCCTTATAGGAAGGAGGTAAGAGGGTCAGAGAAGGATCTGTGAGCACAGAAGCAGAGGCTGGAGTGATGTGGTAGCATGAGCCAAGGACCACAGGCAGCCTTGAGGAACTAGAAGAGGCAAAGCATGGATTTTCCCCCCGAGCCTCAAGAAGGAACGTGGCCCTGACAATGCATTTTAGGCTTTTGGCCTCCAGAACTGTAAGATAATAAATATGTGTTGTTTTGAGCCCTTGTTTTAGATTTCCAGATGCTAAAACAAATGCCATGTTAACAACAGGATTTGTTGGCTCGTGGTTTCAGGGAGTCGGTATCTTCTTGCTCACCTGCACTCTCTGGTTCCTTGGCTTTGCCACATGGCAATGCACATGGCGGCATCTTCTCTTTTCTCTTCCAGGTTCTGACTGTTGCCCGTGGTTTCTCTCTTTGTGGCCTTATCTATAAGGCTTTCGGTAATATAATTAAGACTCATCCTTATTCAGTTGACAACACCTTAACTGAAGTAACCTCATAAAAAAGTCCTATTTATAATGGGTTCACATTTACAGGAATGGATTAAGATTAAGAACATGTTTTTCTGGGGTACATAGTGCTGAGCCACCCACAGTCACTAAGTTTGTGGTACTTTGTTACAGAAGCAACAGGAAACTAACAGGATGAGGCTGTAATAAGAGCCATCAGGATGTGGGTCCAACTCCTACTGAGGAGAGAGGGAAGGATGAAAGGTTGGAGAGGTGACTTCAGGTTGAAAGGCAATTCTAAGAAAGTTTTGGCAAGTCCAGTGAGAAGTCCCTGAGCCAAAGTCCTGGGTATCCCGGGAGCAAGCCTAATTAGCATCTCTGCCAAGTGCAGTCACTGGCTAGATGAGCTGCCCCTGTGGGCTCAGCTCGAATGTGGTGGTGGATGCAGAACACGGGCCTGGGGCTAGTCCATTACTCTCCCAGCAATCAGAGATCCAAAAGGGCATTTCCACAACTGCCACTGCCCACATCTTGCACCACATGCTCTCCTTTCCCATACAGGTTCTGGGAGCAGCTCTTATATGGCTCTCGTGAGCTTCTCCTCCAGAAAGGACACTCGGAAGAGGGAGATTAGTGGAATTGGGGCTACTACCTGTACTCAGCCTCTCCCTCCTCCACTGTCCCATCTGAAATCCCCTCACCTCCCCACTCTCCTGGGCAGGTCTCAGTGGCTTACCTGGTGGGGTGGTCCAAGCCTCATTCCTGCAGGGTCTGAGAATGGGTCCTTATTCACTTTTCAGGCCATGTTGCTGGGAGTGGAGCAGGGGACACCAAGAGGCTCCCAGGTGGATGCCTGGGCTCCACACGGAACCCTCCCTGCCCCCTTGTTTAACAGCAACCCCACAGTGTCCTGCTGATCAGGGTCACTCGCCCCTGATGGGATGGTGGCTCCTCTTCTCCCCTGCTGGTCCCTGGGTAAAAAGCACCTAAAGTGCTCAGGCAAAACCATAGCGTTTAGTTCAATAGGAAGCACTATAGTCTCTAGGAGATGACGGGAGTGATGCTAAGAAGGTCCCACTCCTGCTCCCACCCCTGAGTTCCCAGACCCATGTATTTTTCTGCCGGGGACACAGCACCATAGCCAGGGCTCAAGTCTCAGATTCAGTGCATATACTGTGTCCTCTAGGACAGCTCCCCATTTTTTCAGAGCATGACCTCAGAGCTGCCACTTCAACTGTACCTTTAGAAGACTATTCCGGCATTCTATGAGGACACTTCTGGATGGTGTAGAATGTGATATGACCAGGGGATCACACAGTCATAGACCCGTTCCTGCACCACCCTCTCTGTGCAGTGGATCCTCTGGTGTGATGCTATACTCAGTGGAATTCCATGCCTGTGGATCAGGCATTCTGTGAACACCCAGGTAATGGTACTTGGTGAAGCTGTAAAGGCTGTAAGGTCAACCCATACCTGGAATAGTTATCCATCCTGTGAGGATGACCTGCTGGCTCTTCAAGGATGGAAGAAATCTAATGCAGTCGATTTGCCACCAAGGAGCCAGTGGTCTCTGTATCAGGGCTTCAGCAAAGGTCCCTGCTGCTGGCAGGCAGGACATTCACAGGCAGCAGGAGCCACACTGGTCATGATAAGCAGGAGCCACGGTGTGGGGCTCATACACAGCCTCCATCTCTGCCCCTGTGGCCACTCCATTCATATGCCCATTGGGCCAGTTCTGGTCATGTCCACTCCCACATGTCCACCCCGACCTTGCTGTCTCCAATCTTCCAATCCTTTTATTTGCAGACCCCTAATCAGATTGCCAGGCCACTGGCCACTGCCCAGGAATCTATATCTCTTCTTGCTTTGAGCCACATTTCCTTCCACAGAAAGTAGGTGAGCTCGTTCTTTACTTGCAACTCTTATCCTTTGGGAAGATTTTTTCTTCTCCTCTATATTCATGGACACCCCTGAGTGTTGTTGTAGTATAATCACTGTCAATTTCCAGCCTGAATCCACATACCAAGCCAAACTATCCACAAATCAAGCTTGGGTTTTACCCTTCTCCTTCAGCTGGTCATATGGGACCCCGACACTACTCCCTTATGGTCATAGGTGCAAACTGGGGGCAAGGAATTGGTGGGGCTGTGAAAGGTGATGTGGGGGTCTGGGCTATGGACTGTTACTGGGCACATCTGCCTTTATGACTGGATGGTCCAATATAACCCAAGTTATAACTGGCAGTTCTAGGTGCATGGTCACTTGGTGGCCCTGATCAAGTGTTCTTTCTCTACCAGGTCCCAGGAATATGCCAGGTGATGTTTCTCAAAAGGCATGCAGTTCTCTGCTGTGGGTGGTATGGCTTTGCTCTAGACCCCCAGGGACCTGAATTGTGATTCTCCTACTGGAGAACAAGCCCCCCACTGCATCTTCTCCACCATTGGCGCTTATGACACCATGGGGTCTGTCACATCACATAGTCCAGTGGCAGGTGTGCTTATGCTGCAGTTTGGACCTACTGCAGAACAGCCTTGTGTTACCCAGTGACAGAAATCCCATCACTGCAGTAATTGCAACCCCATGGTTTCTGGGGGTAAGCTCAGCCTTCTCGCCATGAGTGCTTCAGGGCCTTTGTTATAACCAAAGGTATTAAAGGGCCCAGCTCTTCAGCTGCCTGTTATGGGCAGCCCTGATGATGCTGGGCCCTTCCCATCTGTGCATCCCACCAGGCTTGGTCAAAGGTGTGTCCTCTGGGCCTCCTTGGAGCATCATCTTCTGGTGGCTCCAGCCTCACACAATATATCCATTCCACACAGTCACAGCTCTCAGCTTCTTCCCTCTTCCCTCTCCTGTCTGCCATGGGAGTGCAAGCATTTCTCCTTCATCATCAATTTCTTCAAGTTTCCCCAGCAGGGAATTTGCCCAGTCCCCTGGGGTCTTTGCCAGGATGTCAAATCCTGAATCCCAAGAAATGGTTCTTGAGTCAATGACCATTGAGTCAATGCTTTTTTGTCTTACCTTCTGGCTCCATTGGTTAAGTCCCCCCTAAAACCAGTCCCAGGAGAACTCCCCAGCAACTCTGATGTGTTATTTCTTTCCTTCCTTATCAGCTCCACCACATCCCCAGCCAGTTATGTTGGACCTAACTGTGGTTATTACCCTAGGAGCCAAGAGAAGAGGCGGGGCAGCTCCTGAGAGCCACAAGTTGCCTGGTAAGAGAGGCTGGAGGGCCCCAGATGGGATGCGGGTTTAGCCCCTGCCAAGGGCAGAGGGAAGGAAGGGTGCTGGATAGGAGATGTTTTAGATTGTGGGCAGTTCTAAAAAAGTTTACTCTAGGCAAGGGGGAGTCCTAGAGCCAAAGCTGCTTGCCACATCCCCCAAGTACATGGCTCCCCGAGTATCCCTCCCAGGCTCAGTCCTGGCTGGGAACAGCTGTGGGAAACATGGTCTCTCCCAAATGGCCATGGTGGATTTTAGAACTCAGCAGCTGGAGTCCATCATTTATACTCCTTGTAGTTAGAGATCCGAGAGCTGCATCTTCATGGCCAACTCACCCATTAGAATCCTGGATACCCACACACAATTTTCAGAAGGAGGGGCTAGGAGACAGCATCGTGCTGTCAAAAGAGCACAGGACTGGGAGTAAAATATTTGGGCTCATTGATCTGACATTAAGTGAATTAATCTCTCAGAGCCTCAGCATATGATTTGTTCTTTTTGCAAAAAGAAAACATGTTCATGAGGTATGTTTTAAAAAGTACTAAAAAGCAGAAAGAAAATAAAAATGATTGGTGACCCATATGCAGGGACCATGGCTTGACTCTCTTTTCTTTTCTTTTTTATTTATAACCGCCCCCCCCCCCCCGGGGGGTTCTCTCATCTGTCTGCTCATTGTTTGCTTGACTTCTCAAGAGGCACTGGGAACCAAACCTGGGACCTCCCACTTGGGAGGCGAGTGCCTAACGGCCTGAGCCACATCTACTCCCTGTGGGCTGCAGGGTCTGCTAGCTTGTGGCATCTGCTTGTTTAGGCATCTGCTCCTTGCAGCGGTGTGGTGTCTAGCTCCTTGTGGCGGGTGCAGCGTCTGTTCGTCTCCTTTAGGAGGCACTGGGACCTGACCCTGGGACATCCCTTGTGGTAGGTGGGCGCCCAACTGGTTGAGCCACATCCACTTCCAGCTCTCTTTAAATGATCCCAATTTAGTCACATATACATGCATTGGAAGTCCATAAAGAACCCGAGAAAGCATCGTTGATTCTAAGCCATGGGAGCTCACCCAGCTTCCTGCAATGCTCACCAGTTCTCAAGGATCCCTCACTTTCTTACTTTGGATCACTGCATGCTTGGTCCCTCAGTGGATATTTAGCTGTCCGGTTTGCATGAGGGATGCTGCCTGGACACTGTTCCTTGTTCTCACCCTCTGGCTTCACGCACCTGGGTCTGGGTTAAGAGGCGTCTCCTCCCTTCTGAGGGTGACACTCAGATCCCTGTCTTCTAAATGAAGTCTGATTCTTATGCACAGAGGATGTGAGGATCAAATGAAACTGCGCAGGTGAGACACCCTGATGAGGATGGCAAACACGTGCCCCTCCCTTCCCTTTCCCATGCAGATGACACAGATTCACCATAGCACTTTCCCCTGGGCCAGGGTGGAGTGTCAGGGTGGAGTGTGTGGGGGGTTGATTCAGCTCCTGGAACATCCTCACTTGTAGCACATGGTTTCTGAAATGAGAGCGAAATCCCATTCAGGCCCGGGGCCACTGCCCCCAGAAAACTCTTTGTTGGGAGTCCCAGACATTTTAAGGCTTTCTTAGCTGGTAGCTATGTTTACCACATGCATTTTGTGACTTCCAGGCACTCTGTTAGGGCCCTGCTGTTCAAACAGTGCATGGCAAACCTTTTGTTCATTGGGAAGACATTCATTTCCTTGGGTTCTTTGCCAGTTTTTGATTAGGGAAGTAAAAGTTGGAGGCTTTGGTAACCATGGTGAAGAGAGGAGGGAGGACGGTTGAATGTGTGTGTTGCAATAAAGAGGTGGGTTGTGAGGGGCGAACTGAGAAGGGTTTGCTGCTGTATAGGATGAGAGAGAAGGTTTCTCAGTAGGGCCAGGGGTCTGCATGAAATGAGCAAAGATTAGGAAATACTGTACCACGGTATTCAACTCAGACTCTCCTGTAGTTAGGAATACAGTGAAGATGAATAGAAAGAGAAAATTGTTGTGATTTTTCCCTGTCTTCTTTCTCTCTCTTTTTTTCCCTCTCCCCTCCCCCACTGTTTGTGTTCACTGCCTGCTCTCTGTGTCCATTCACTGTGTGTTCTTTCTGTGTCTGCTTGTCTTTTCTTCTCATCTTTCTTTTTAGGAGGCACCGGGAACCGATCCCGCAACCTCTGGTGTGGGAAAAAGGCACTCAATTGCTTGAGCCACCTCATCTCCCTGGTCTGCTGCTTCTCTCACTGTCTCTCCTCTGCATCTCCTTTTTGTTGCTTCATCTTGTTGCGCCAGCTCTCCACGGCGTGGGCCGGCTTGCCTTCACCAGGAGGCCCCGGGAATCAAACCCGGGGCTTCCCATCGGGTAGATAGAAGCCCAATTGCTTGAGCTTCCCTCCTTTCTCTTTCTCTTTGTCTTGGGCAGCTCTAGATAGAATGGGAATGGATTCTTCTCAAAGCAGCCAGTGCTGGGTTCTACTGAGACACACACACATCACCGACGTTTTCAGCCGTGGTCACAAGCGGTGTTGCAAGGCCACTGGGCTTATTTCCATGGTCAAGTAAAGACCCCAGGCCTTGCCGTGTGTTAATAGCTTAGCCTCTGACACACATATACACTGTCTGATATTGACCCCCTCCTCTCATTGTTTTTAACTTTTTAAAATTTATTTTTGACTGTGGGAGGAAATAGGCCACATTCTTTCCCCTTCCTTCTTTCCCCTAAGAGCTGTCATAATGTATATTTTCTGTTCAATGCTTTGGTGTCAAAGGGAATTTTCATAATTTCAAGCTTCTATGCCTTTAGCCTCTAACACATGTTGACCTTGAAAAAAAATTCTGCTTGCTTTTGGATAGTCTCAGGAGCATCTCCTTTGCTAGCCCAGATCCATCCCCCGAGGAAGAGTTGATGCCATGGGTGTGTCTGTTAGGTTAGGCCACAGCAGTTAGTGTTAGAATGTGGATTTCTATAATTTGCTTCTTTTCCTCCTGTGTCTTCTGGGCATCTGCACATCCTTGATTTTTGCTGATAATTTCAGACAGCTGTTCTTCTGCACTTAAAAAGGCAATTGTTTTGTGTGTGTATGTGTGTGTTCGAGAAAAGAGAGCAAGGAAGGAGGGAGAGGAGGACAAATAAAGAGGAAGAAAGAGAGACTTTGCACAGTTCTTGCTGGCCCAGCAACTTCTCTCACCATTCCTCATGAAGAAACCTGGGAAGGATTTTCTAAAGCAGTCCTTTAGAGGAATGGGTAAGTGTGGGTGTTTGGCTGGATTGTACTGATGTGCACAGAATAGGGGGTACTGCTGTCATGGTCCCCAGTCAGGTTGGTGGGCACCAATTACAGAGCACTCAGGATTCCAGGGCGAGAAGCTCGTGTTTAATAGCTAAAGAGGAGCAATTGAAGACTGACGAAGTAGGGCGTGCTGCACGCAGGATGGATAGAAAGGAGAGGGCCTGGGTATGGGGAGAGGCATCAGGTGGCTATAGGTTCATCAAGCGGAACAGAAAGGCCTGGAGGTGTGGTAGGGGCAGTAGGAATGCAGTGGAGAAGACAGATGGCAAAGAGGGTCCAGAGGGGTGACTTGGCCACTGAAGAGAGCAGGAGTGAAGGAAGAAGGAGGAGAACACGATAGCTCTGAATTAGGAGGGAGAGGTTTGCAAGGCGGCCTTCAGTGGAAGCAGGAAAGTCAATAGAATGAAATGATTTCATGGAGGATGGGAGATTTTTTTAAACATCTAGGGCTCTAAGTGTCTGTAGAACACCCAGGGAAAGGTCCAGTCTGTCACTGCAAATGTGGCTCTGACCTTCAGAAGAGGGGTTTGGAGTAAAGATGGGGATAAATGAATCATTTGCTTAGAGGTAACAACTGTTACTATAAAAGGAAGTGGGGTCACAGCAGGATCTCGATTAATGAAAACAGATCTCTAAAGTCCATCCTCACATTTTCATTTACAGGATGTCATCATATGACTTACATATGGGCGGGGCATCTTCTCTATTCTCTAGTGAATCATCACTCTTTTCTAAATTTGGATCATCTTCCAACATTTATCCTTTGCATTTTGGGTGTCATGAAATATCTCCAAAAGTTCTTTTCATGTGAAGTTGTTTTTTTTTTTTTTTTTTACTGGCATCTTCATCTTTTCTTCCATTTTCCTCATTTATGCTGATAAATTCGCCTTGATTAAGTTTCTAGAGTCTCTCTAACCATAGCAGCATCAACAGCTGCTGCCAATACAGCTATTTCTTCTGTAACTCTATTTGCATCTGATTCAACTTTCACTTTCTGTGTTATCAACTCTTGTTCCTTTGCTGCATTTTCATCTTTGTTGATGAATTCTTTTGATTATCCATTTCTGTAAAATGTCATCTAGGTTTGGGAAGACAAAGAGGCGACACAACTATATGCTTTGTTGTCTGTGCAGGACCTGAATAACATGTGTGGTGACCGGTTACAGACAGACTTTGAAAGAAGTGATGTGGCTGGCCACCCACTGTGCTGTACATTGGTTATTTACCCCATGATGGTTGGACTGAAGGGCTAGCAGATAAGTTCATACTTTATGCAATTATTCTCTATTAATACATCTTGGTAACTAACATGTGAACCACCTTGTCGGGGGACTGATGTTATTTAACTGTTGTTATTTAAGTGCACAACATGACACTAGCCTGTATATTCCCTAATACGATGTGTGCCCGAAGAAAGGGCTAGATTATCACAGAGTTTTTCCATTCTTCTTTTTTTTTTTTTTATCGGGAGGTCCCGGGAATCGAACTCAGATCCTTCCATATGGGAGATGGACACCCAACCATATGAGCCACATCCATCCCCCTCCATTATTCTTTTATTTTATTTTATTTTATTTTATTTATTTATTTATTTTTAAAAACTCTTCTCCTCTAAGAAGTGGCATTTCTGGTCTCCTCTTTAAGTCCATTGTTCAAAAGGTATCTGGGGGAAATTTACTTACTGGTGCTTTCTACAGACTTTCATGTGGTGTTAGAGTGTGTTTCTGGATGGTAATTAAAACATAGGGAACTAGAGTAAGAATTTAAAAACTTGAAAGCCTTCTCAGAGAATTTAATATGTTGATGTGCACTGTGAATTTCGCTGAGATATCACACTTCCTGGATTCTGAAATGCTATCATTGTATAAATATCATCAGGTTAGTAATAGCTTTATAGGAAGTAAGAAAACACTGCACATTAATTGTAAGATGATTTCTGACTTCAGCAATGTTGAAGAAAGAAAAAAGTTAGAATCAAGGAAATGTCATAGTGTACAGTATTTGTCAAATTTATTTGTCCTTGGCACACTTTTTTTCACAGATCATCTCATTGAAATGGTGTTTTATGGTTCATACTTTATCCTAAATGTTGAAGGGACTGGTAAATAGACCATAGGAAATATCTTCCTCATTTTTGTAAAATATAGGTAGATGCATCATTAAAATAGATTTGTTTGGGGTTTCCTGAGTGTCTAAATATGTTTACAGAAACTTCACAGCAATCACCAGAGGTATAAATGCTTGGACTCCAAGCACAAGCTTAAAAGGGACTCCTTCTAAATTGCTGTGACATGCAAAATAACCCTCTCCAATTGGATGGCTCCTTCATTTCATGTTGTTCCTTGCTCTGCAGGACTGCCTGGGTGCTGTCTACACTCAACTCGTTGGGATTTTTTGGGTTGCATATGAAAAAACCCAATTTGAATTAGCTAAGCAACTGACAAGGTGTACTGAAAAAATTCCAAGGGGGCTGTGTATTGGAGAACTTTTGATGTCCTCTCTTGTATTTTCTCGGACTTCTCTCTCTTTTCAGCCATGGCTTCAACCCACTTTGTGCTGACAGGGCCTCCAGCTTGGGGTGCCCCTAGCTTCCTACTGCAGGGTTTTTTGAAACCCTGGTGAGGTCATCTGCAGAAGCTCACCAAATACTCACACATGCTCAATCTGGAAAGGGGCCTTCAACCCATGCGGTGGGGGGCACAAGCCAATGGATAAGAGCTCCTGTCTTCCATCCCTCAGGCAGACAATTCCGAGTAGCATTCTCTAGATTCCTCCAAAAGGTAAGATCCTTCCCTGCATTCCCTTTGGTGGCCAGCTTGATCACTCAACCTTATGTTGGATTCTCCTCTTTCCTGCTCCTGGGACCCTCTTCCCAAATAAATACCTGCATGGAAATCCTTGCTCAGGTTCTGCTTCTAGGAAAACCCAGGCTAAGGCAGGGGGAGCAGGGGGAGGGTGTCTTATAATTAACCAGGCCTGAGTCATGGGTCTTTGCCTGGGGCCCCCAAATCGGAGTTGGATGGGGTACCACCGTCGTGTTGCCGGGTTTTTCTAGGTTCTTGGCTAAGTTACAAGAAATGAATTTCAAGAACAAGTCAGGTTAGTTAGGCCAGTTATTTATTAAGGAATGGAGAGAAGAGAAACGGGAGAAAACACCTGATTAAGGGTCCCAGGTAGAGGCGAACGGGCTGAAAAGTGATAAAGAGGGCTGATTTACAGATTGCAATTCCCCATTACAGATTATAAATCCCCAGGTTTACTTGCTTGTTGATCCAGGCGGGGATGGGGGGAAAGAAAGCCAGAATAGGGGCCAAGAAAGCAAGAGCAGGGCGGGGAGAAGGCAAGAGCAGGGGGTAGAAAGCAAGAGCAGGGCGCTTTGGTGCTTGCTTTTTTTTTTTTTTAAAGATTTTTTATTTATTTATTCATTTATCTCCCCCTTGCTGCTTGTGCTCGCCGGGTCAGCCAACCACGCCGGGCGGGCGGGCCTGCCCCCACCAGGAGGCCCCGGGAACCGAACCCAGGGCCCCCCATATGGTAAACGGGAGCCCTACTGATTGAGCCACAGCCGCTTCCCTGGTGCTTGCTTTTTAAACCATTAATTACCCTGCCCCTTTGCTAATGACAGGGGAGGAATCTCAACTGTTTGTTGTTTTGATTAATTACCCCACCCATCAAACCCCGGAGAATATCCCGGGCTCCTCCTGGCTTCCAGAGGAAATCTCTTTCCAAATGGGATTTCTAGCAAAAGTCTTCCAGCAGCCATCTTGGGGGTACCGATTGGCCACGTGGGCTTCCTGCCAGGTTCCGACGTGTCTATTGATTCCCTATTTTCCTAGCCTGCCTCAATGGCATAGCCTTGGGTCGTGGTGGAAGCCAGATATCTAGACTTATGATTTATGAAGGGGCCAGGCTGACGTTACCCCCACAATCATGCCATGATGGTATTTAGTATCCCTTCCATGTTTCACCCATTAGGATGTTCCCAAGTTCTTAATCCTCATAACACACTTGTAGAGGAGGTAAGTCTATGACTCCCATTACAGAGAGGGAAACCGAGGCAAAGTGATTAACTCATTTCCCAAGGCCAAAAAAGACAGCCCTGCAGGCAGCATTTGGGATAAAATTTGGACTTCCTGCTTAGGTTGACTAAGCGGTGCCTTTTTATGGGAACTGATCCCAAGAAAGAAGATTTGAGGCACTTCCTGGAAGGCAGAGATTTGCATCTGCATTCCTTGCACTGGGCCGGTTTACATGGGGGGGGGGGGGGCGCCACAGTCAGGAAAACACTGGAGCTGATGTGCCTCAAGAAAGGGAGAGGAGAGAAGCCAGCTGGGAGAGCCTGGCTCTGAGTGCTGTATCATCTCCATGACCGAACTTGCCACTGACACAGAAAAGTCCTGACTCCATCCTCGTGCGCCAAAGGGCAGACTTAATTCATTCTGTATAGACTTGAATCACGCTAGCGCTCTATTCTTGCAACAGTCGCTGTTTGTAGTAGAATTAAAAAAAAAAAAAAAAAAAGCCTCCCAATTTAGTTTATTGTGTTAATGAAAGAATATGATTTTCAAGAGAAATAGTCTCCACTCAGGAATCTCCGTGAAATATAGACAAAAACGTCTCAACTTTGTTTCTTCGCTTTTGTTTTTTTTTTCCTTGGGGTGGTTCAGATTTATTTCCAGCTTTTGGAATAAAGCCAGTGGTTACCTTTTGGAAGTGGGATAAATAGGGGTACCAAGATGTATTTGGCATTTGTTAATGGCATTTACACATATCACGTTATTTGCTCTTTTGGTAACTTTGTAGGATATGTATTACAAATATCCTTTTTATTTTATTTTTTAAAGATGAGCAACCTGAAGCTTGGAGAGGTTAGGTAACAGGCTTAGCATCGTTGTGCAAGTTAAATGAGAAAAACCAGCTTCCAAGCCCAGATGTGTCTGACACAACTCCCACCCCTTCCATTCTCACTGCACTGAGCCTCCTCAGGCTTCTTAATTGCAAACGTTACAGCTTCCTGCACACTATGTACTAGCTGGAAAAGTTCTAGAGGACCGACTGCTATAGTAATCCACAGACAGGGATTCTTCATGTTCTTGTTTGTTTTTGTTTTTGTTTTTGTTTTTGTTTTCTCCCTTGAGTTGGCTCCCTCATCTGTTTGCTCGTTGTTTGCTCATTTGTGTATTTTTTGCTGATTGTTTTGCTTGTTGTCTGTTTGTTTTTGCTCATTGTCTGCTCCTTGTCTACTTGTTTTGATTTTGCTCATCTGTTCATTGTCTGCTCGTTGGCTACACATTGTTTTTGCGAAAACAAACTGCTCTTTGTTTTTGCTCATTGTCTGTTTTCTTTAGGGGGCACTGGGACCTGAACCCCGGACCTCCCATGTCGGAGGCGAGTGCTCAACTGCTTGAGCAACATCCACTCCCCTCTTCATGTTCTTTTTTTTTAAAGATTTTATTTATTTATTCATTTATCACCCCCCCCCTTGCTGCTTGTGCTCGCTGGGTCAGCTAACCACGCCGCGGGCGGGCCTGCCTTCACCAGGAGGCCCCGGGAACCGAACCCGGGGCCTCCCATATGGTAAACGGGAGCCCCACTGATTGAGCCACAGCCGCTTCCCCCCTCTTCATGTTCTTTACACTGTATTCTTTTCCTCCTTTTTATTGTGGATGTCAGAGTTTCCTCTTTCCCCTGAAGTTATCTTTTGCCATATATAAATATACCTAGGGAGAGGGCTGGAATGGAGGTGGAAGACAATATATATTTGTCTTAGTTTCCCAGGGGTTGCTCTAACAAAGTACCACAAACTAGGTGGCTTAAAACAACAGCAATTGATTGTCTTCACAATCCTAGAGGCTTAGCACTACAGTAAATAATAGTGCATCTTACATCGATGGGGTTTAGATTCCCTGAAACATGGTGGTACTTATGTTTTAGGTTTCAATTGTCATCAATCTGTCTCTAATGCATTCACAGAAAAAATATGTGAGCCATCTTGTCATTAAATGATTTTTGAAATCTCATGGAAGCTTGCCAATATTTTTGCAATGTAGCTAAGAAATGCTCTTGCTTTGGGATAGAGGAAGTTCCAATATCCTAAGGCTATGTTTCTGGGTATATATATATTTTTGGTTAAGAATCCTGGAATTTGTCTAAAGCAAAAAAAAAAAAAAAAAAAAAGTACATGAAAGCTGAACAAAGTTAAAATGCTTGCATTATAAAATGTGCTGTCTGGAGAGCAAAAAGTAGCTTGTACGAAGTCAGTATGGCTTTGACTTTCATAAAAAGACAAAACAAAACATTTTGTTTCCAAAAAACTTGCTATCTCTCCAGCATTCATTGACAGGGGACTTTAGAACCCCTGTTGTCTCTCATGGATTCATTTCTTAATCTATTTAAATGCCAATTTCTAACTTTATGGTGGGTGCTACAGGTGTATTCATTTATACTATCTTTGCTTGAGAAAAACACTATTATAGCATAAAAATTTTTTCAGCCTTAAATTGCTTCCCACAAGCTTTGCATTTCATTCAGTTCATATCTGGGCAAAAAGAGCAATCAATATATTCTGGCTTGAAGGGCCATGGACTTTGGTTTTGTCACGCTGCCACAGATAACGAAAGCTGCCCATAAGATAGGTCCATTCTTTCCCTTTTGTGCCATTCTTCTAGGCGTTATGTCTGGGCTGACATCAGTTTCTAGGCCAGCAGGAGAGTGCATTTCCAAGAAAGAGGGACACAGATGCCCCCCAATTTATGAACACCTGCATTGCTCATAGTCCCCACCTAAAGAGAGGCTCCCCTGTCTGGGATCTGATGCCCTTCTGGCCTGTCAAACATTAATCCCTGTACCTCCAACGCTGAAACCAAGAGCCCCAGTGTCCCATCTCCTTGTCCACCATGCGCGGGAGCCCAGGGCCTCCTTCCTTTTCTATTCCCTGGCCTGCTGTCACCTGGAGCCAGATGAAAGCAGAGGGAAAGGTGGTATCTGCTCCAGGGTTTGCAATGCTTTGAGAGAGAAAAGAGATTTGACATTTCTGATCAGGTCGCCCCCCTTCATAAAACCTTTTAATGGTGCGCCATTGTCCTCAGGGCAAGGTCCAGATTCTGTAAAACAGCTTCCAAAATCCTTCCTTATCTGGTTGGGTTTCTGGGTATCTTCCAGGGTCACCTCTCTCTGAGTCCTGATCCTCCCCATCAGTGCTCCTGGTCCTCCCCATCAATCCTCCTATCCTCCCCATCAATCCCCTGGTCCTCCCCATCAATCTTCCTCATCCTCCCCATTGATCCTCCTGGTCCTCCCCATCAGCGCACCTGGTCCTCTCCATCAAGCCTCCAGCCACTCTGAACTTGTTTCATTTTCCCAAACTTGCCAGGCATTCTCTTCGTTCCAGGTCTCTACAGAAGGTCTAGTGTGGGCACAACTGGCTTTTGAGGGAGTGCCTGGAAACACACTCACCCATGCTTCATTGTTTCTATGGGGAAAACACTGGATTTCAAAGCACGGTTTGGAGCACAATCCACTGTATGTGTTAAATGAATCAGGTTACCTGAGAAGAGTTTGAGCCTGGCAGCTAGCTCTCTCCTGTAGACCCCATTTTTAGAGCGTTGGGGCATTCCACTGTTCCACATGGAAGGCTAAATCATTCAGTCCCTGCCTTGCTTGGCACATGAAGTCACTTGGAATAGATCTGGGTGAAGGCGGATGACCCTTGGCTTGGCTCTAGTCAATAGTACAAGTTCTCAGGAGCCTGCTGGCAAGAACTGAGTCAATACACCACAGGCTTTGCAACAATGGGTGTACAGCATGCCTAGTGCACTTGCAAAAGACACCTGGGCTGGGCTCGAGCCGATTCTCAGTAGTTAATAGGTGTGAACTTTGTATTTGCCAGCCGTGACTTTCCATTATGTGGCCTTGTTGAGTTCCCACCTTCTTTCTGACCTGAGCAGGATACCTGTGCTCTGGCCTCAGCTTAGCCTCAAGGTTTCTGATGCCATTTGAGCAAACACTTCTTAGTGACTTTTATAAAAATCAGTCAGAGAGAGACTTCTCTCTGGCCACAGTGAAAACAGAGGTCTGCTCAGGTCAGTCTGGCCTTGTGCGCCAGGGTCAGGGCTCTGAGTCCGAGGAGATTGGGCCAATACTCTGGAGGCATTTTCAAGCAGATGGAAGAAGGAGAACCTCAAGGGCATATTGGTTAAAACAAAGAAGTGACTGTAAGCCTGGTGGGTGTGTTTAGGATGGAGAAGAGGCTCTCCCAGCCTCTCTCTCTTTCTCTTTCTCTCTCTCTCTCTGTCGTCTCCACAGATTGATGGGTATAAAGAGCCTTACAGCTCCCTCAGCATCTGCTGGTGCATTGGCTCTGCTTCTTGACCGTTTCTTCAGATCAAGTGTGTCTATAACATCCATTTATTGAACAAGTACTGTGAGTAGAGCACTGTTCTCCGTACTTTTTATATATGATCTCATTCCATCCTAACAACCCCTGAGGTGAATACTAATTCCCTATTTAATACACGAGGACACTGAGGTTTTGAAAGCTAAAGCTATTTCTCCAGAACATGAAGTTAGTAAAACTCTAGGAGTGAAGATTTGAACTCAGCTCCGTCTAACCCCACAGCACATTCTGCCAACTTTTTCTCCCTGAGGATCATATGGAAGTGGGAGGGGGGCAGTTTTGCCCCAAAGATCATAACTAGTAAGGTTCTAAAGGCTTTTGCAGTAGAGAAAGGAGACTAAGAACATATTTCCAGACTTTTAAAAGATACAGTATCAGAAATACAATAAAAATGGCTCGATGTGGATTTTCAGAGGTAGAAATTTTATTCTACTGCTTTCTTTTCATTGCCACTTCTAAATTCATTTAGTCACCACTCACTTTCCTGCTTAAAATCTTTTAGTGGCACCTATTGCCCTCGAGATAAGGTCCTAACTTCTTCAAGTGGCTTCCAAAATCCTCCAGAGTCCTTCATTGTCTGAGCAGGTTTCACCATACTAATATTCTGCAGTTTAAAGGGTGGCCATAATGCCATTTTAATTAAGCATCTCTCCATCAGACCTGGGTTTGCATGCCAGAGACTCTGTGGGTGTTGTCATTGGAAAAGCACTTGGTTTGAGTGACTCAGGACTTGGGAACATCACTCTTACCTCAACAGAACAAATTATTCAGGTCCTTGTTATTTCCTGCAGAATCCTTCTTTGGATTCAGCCTCCCAGAAGTGGAGATCAGTTTAGCAGTTTGGCTTAATGCACCCCCTTTTTACCCCTTCCCACCCAGAGTTTACCCACTCTGCTTCCTCAAATGTGCAGCTGCATTTTGCTGCTGGGAAAATATTTATTGAAGGTCTGGCTATAGCTGGGAGAGTTTGACAAGTTGTAAGGCACAAACATTCTTTATCTGCAGGATGAGGTTAGTTTCTATTTGGGCCTGGTGTTTGTGAAAGAAGGAAATCGCTTTCATAAGCATCAGATTAGATCCAGGAAGCATCCACAGGACAATGAAAAGCTGATAGAGGCAGAGCATCCGGGTTTTGTCATTGGTTACTACTGCCACCTCCTGGCTGAGCTTGTGAACTACAAAGGATTGGCTTCCTGAGTAAACTGTATTAAGGAAGATTTTATTTTTTTAAAATCCCACTCGGTTCCCTGTTCACAAGTTCTGTGTGGTGTGAACGGGAAATGAGAAGAATTGTTCTTTTAGATAGAGTGTTTCTTGGTATACCTCATATGAACAATGATGATAAAGCAGACACAAAATGCTCAATAAAATGATAGTAGTGGAAATTTCTCATCTGAGGCAAGAAGAAAAAAAGTCAGTGAACTTTATTATAACTTCTGCTTCAGTGTTAGCCTTGACCAAAGTAAGTGTTAAGACCTTATATGAGCTTCTAAGACTCCCTTTCAACTCTCTAAAGACAATTTAGGGAAATTTACCAGTCATTTTGGAAAATCAGTGTGGAATTAAGGTGTCAACGTGAAAATAGCAATACAAAAAATGATTGGGCCAAAGGCACGTTTTAAAATTATGCAATGAAACAACATAATTAGGATTTTGATATCAGTCCTCATCATTATTTCATATTTGTTTACACTTAAGACTTTACCCTTCAGAAATTTAAATTCTAATCAGATAAAAGATTTTTAGCCTACTTATATAATACACATACACTAGAAGAGTTAGAAGCAATTTTTTTCAGTTATTTAAATTATATTCTTTTTGGGGGGGGTGGGGAGGAAGTTGTATTTTAGCCTTTAATATCGAATGGGCTAATATCCTTATGTGGGCAATTTCAAAAGTATATTTAGGATAATGGCAGAAAATCCTCAGAATCTTTTCTTCCTCAGTAACAGAAATCCTGGATTCTAGCTGGCCACATGGTATTGTGTTAGTCTGGATCCCCTGAGAAGCAGATGCCATGAAGGGGTTAAACATGTAAGAAATTATTAGAGGAATGTGTGGGAGAAGAGATAGGAGAGAAATCTAAAGGAAGGCTAGGAAGGCAATCAGGCTACAATACAAGTCTGAACCCAAATGAAGGAGAGAGGGAAGGAAGGTTGGGCAGAAACATCTTGGACTACAGTGTGGTCCTAAGGAAAGTTCCATAAGGCTGGGAACGAGTCCTTATGGTAGGAAACTGTGGCAGTTTGAAGCTTTTGTGGACCCCAGAATATCATGTCCTTGGGGTTAATCCATTCCTGTATGTGTAAATCTATTGTAGGCAGGAGATTTTTATTAAATCACTTCAGTTAAGGGCCTTTGATTAGATTGTATGACCCAGGGTTGGTCTTAATCCTTTTACTGGAGTCCTTTATAAAAAGAGGAATAAAAAGCTGCAGAAACAGAAGAAAACCACAGAGACACAGAGAAACCCCCAGGGCCTGAGAGAGAAAGCCAGAAGCTGAAGGCAATGTGGCCCAGAGGAGAAGGCAGGGACTGGCAGAGCTGTCTTTGTCCCCTGCTACATGGCAGGAGTCCAGGATCGTTGGCAGCTGATCTTTGGGGAGAGAGCTTTGTCTGATGCCTTGATTTGGACATTTTCCTCAGCCTCGGAACTGTAAGCTTGTAAATTAATGAATTCCCATTGTAAAAGCCAACCTATTTCTGGTATATTGCTTTGGCAGCAAACGATAACAACAACTTTTTAAAGATGGCGCTCAACGATCCACATCTCCTGGGATCTACTGCCTTGTAGAATCCCCTCCCCTTGAGGGTGGGCTGGCCCCAGTGACAATCTCCTAATGAATAGACTATGGCAAAAGTGTTGGATGTCATTTCTAGGATTGGCTTACAAAAGACTATGACTTCCATCTTGCTGGATTCTCTCTATCTCTTGCTGGTTTTGAAGGCGCAAAGCTGCTACATTGGGGAAGTCCACGTAACAAGGAACTGAGGACAAGAGCCAACAGCAGGCAAGCAGCTAAGGCCCTCAGGCCCATTTTCTGTGGGGAGCTGAATGCTGACAACAACCACTGTGTGAGCCTGGAAGGAGATCCTGCCAGTGTCGGACCTTGAGCTGAAGCCTCGGTTGCAGCTTTGTGAACCATCCTGAAGCAAACGACCCAGCTAAACTGTGCCTGAATCTCTGACCCACAGAAACTGTGAGATTATAGAAGTGTCTTGTTTAAACTGCTAAGATTTGGTGTCACTTGTTACACAGCAATGAGTAACCAATACAGTCCTTGAGCCAAAGTTGCCATCAGAGAAGTCTCATAACTCCTAGGATTGAAGCTGCCTTAGTCATTGTCAAGGAGCAGTGTCTGGGGAGACTGCCTCACTACAAACATGGAGATGGACTTCAGAGTACAGCAGCTGGGCCCTATGCTCCCTGCAGTAGGAGATCTGAGAGAATATTCTCATGGTCACTGCAAACACCAAAGCAAAGAGTGGGTGGTCTTATGATTAAGTTGTATACAACTTCCAGGGAGGGTCCTTATAAAGTGGGGGAATTATCCCTTCCCTTCAGTAGCAGTGTGGCAGTTTGATATAGTTATGAATTCCAAAAATAGATATTGGATTATGCTTGTAAACTGATCTGTTAATCTGGGCATGATTAAGTTATGATTAGGGTGTTGACTGGGCAAAGTCAATAGGGCATTGAGCCTCACCCCTCGGTGGGTGGGGTCTCAAAGATAAAAAACACAGCAAAGGACAGTGTTGGAGCAGTTTTGAGTTGGAGTTCTGATGTGGAGTCTTGAACTGGAGCCCTGGGAAGTAGTGTACAGAGGAGCTTGGTTGTGAGGAAAGAGAGAAGGCCCTGGAAGAGAAATAGGCCATTTGCCTGATAGTCTATAGCTGGCCTTGTGGCACAAAGCAAGCCTGAGCCCAGAGAGAGGCAAGCCCTGGGAAGAGAGGAACCCAAGAAGCCTGAACCCTGGCAAACGTCGGCAGCTGTCATGCTCTAACATGTGGCAACAGACTTTGGTGAAGGAAGAAACTTCTGCTTTATGTCCTGGTAACTGTAATCTTCTACCCCAAATAAATACCCTTTATAAAGACTAACCGATTTCTGGTATTTTGCATCAGCACCCTTTTGGCTGACTAATACACCTTCCCTTCTGTGTTATTCAGCCAAAGGGGTGCTGATGCAAAGTACCAGAACTCTGTTGGCTTTTATAAAGGGTATTTAATTGGGGTAGAAGCTTACAGTCACAAGGCCCTAAAGAGTCCAACTCAAGTTACCATAAGAGGTACTTTCTCACCTAAAGTCTGTTGCCACATGTCGAAGCAAGATGGTGGGGTGATATCTGTGAGGGTTCAACCTTCCTTCTTCCTCTTAAGGCTAATGGTCCCAGCTTCTTCTGATCTCAGCTGTAGGTTGGCATAAAGCTCATCTCTCTACCCAAGACTCATTTCTCAGCTGCTATCTCCACAAGGTCAGCTGTAGACTATCGGGCTCATCTCTCTCTCTAGGGCCTCTGTCATGTCTAATGGAGCTTTATCTCTTTCTTCACACATCTGCTTCTCTGTGTATCTACTTCTGTGTGAAAGTCTATTCTATCCCCACCAAGGGGGTGGGGACCCAACCATGCATGCCATAATGACATGGTTGAATCAAAGCCCTAATCTTAACATAACTTAATTAAAGACATCTCAGCTGAATCTAACACAATCAAAGGGTATCATGCCCAGAGGAACAGGCCCGTTTACAACCATAATCAAACATCTTTTTTGGAATTCATAAATAATATCAAACTGCTACTCCTTCCCTCCTCTCTTGCTGGCTAGAATGTGATGAGATGGCTGGATCTGGAACAGCCATCTGGGACCATGAGGTAGAAGCCATATGTGGAGGATTATGGAGACCAGCATAAATGGAATCAGAGCACTGATGATCATGGAGACACCATGGGCTTCCTAAGTTCATGTTGGGGACTGAAGCACTTCCCCCACAGAAAGAATATTTAGATCCCAACCCCTGGTCCTGTGGGTGTGAACCCATTTGTAAATAGGAACTTTGGAGATGTTTTTAGTTAAGGTGTGCCCAAACTGAAGGAGTGTGGGCCTTAATCCAATATGTCTGAAATCTTTATAAAGGAAATTGGAGACAGAGAGAAGAAACCACGGGGAGTAGCCAGAGGCTGGAAATCAATGGGACCCAGAAGAGAAGGAAGACGCCACCATGTGCATTGCCTTGTGACAGAAAAGCCAAGGAACCCCAAAGATTGCTGGCCAGCCAGAAGCAAGCCTTCTAGCCTCTGAACCTGTGAGCCAATAAATTCCTGTAGTTAAGCCAACCCATTGTATGGTATTTGACAGCTAGGAAACTAAAACAGTTTACATGTTAGAGAAAAAAACTTCTAACTTGTGTAAGTCACTGTTATTTTGGATTTTCTCTCACTTGCAACTGAACTTAATCTTAATGGAAAGGAAAAACAACAACTCTACATTTTATTTGTAAAGTCTGAAGGTTAAATGAGTAAATATTCCCAGAGGGTAAATCATGGCAAAAAGAAAAGTTTAATTACCCAGGACTGTTGCTGGGAGATGATATTTGTTCCATATGGCAAAGGTAGTGGCAGATCTCACCTTCCTGTTGCTAGGATGGTGTCCCTCTTTGTTAGCAAGGACAGGAGAAGGAAACCACTGATGTTCATCATGGAAAAGACTTTGAAAACAGCATGCCAGAAAGCAGATAAACTCCAACCACTGTGTGCCAGGCTAAGAATATTGGACCCAGAGACTAACAGAGTTTGTTGAATGAAGGGACCAAGAAACCAGCTTGGTTTTAATTGTCTGTAAAATCTGTTGAAAACTAACTTTCTCTGAATGAATTCTTTTTGATGTTTTTGAAGCTTGAGGACATAATAAATGTGACCCTTTGTCAGGCTTGTCATTCATTCAAACTAGTACTGTCCTTGGGCAGTGGTAATAGTTTCTAGAAGGATATGGTTGGCCTTTCCAATGACTTTCAAATATGAATGGACCCATTAAAACTTTTTTGTCTATATTATCCATACATTTTATTTTATTTTCTAAAAAGATTTTTTATTTATTTACTTTATTTTTCTTTGTTTATTCCCCCCTTCCCCAGATGGTTCTCTCATCTGTCTGCTCATTGTCTGCTCGCCTTCTCCAGGAGGCACTGGGAGCCGAACCTGGGACCTCCCACGTGAGAGGTGAGTGCCCAATGGCCTGAGCCACATCTGCTCCCTGTGGGCTGCGGCGTTTGCTGGCTTGTAGCATCTGCTCATTGCAGCAGGGGCAGCATCTGCTTGTCTTCTTATAGGAAGCACTGGGACCCAAACCCAGGACCCAAACCCAATACCTCCCATGTGGTAGGCGGGCACCCAACTAGTTGAGCCACATCTGCTTCTCTCCATACATTTTAGAGCTTACATGTATTTTCAACTTGTGTTATGTCAGGGTTAGCAAATTCCATAAATTTACTAACTATTGCAGAGGTTAAGAGGCAATGTTAGGAGAAAGAATAAATGCATGAGCTTAGAGTAACACTAATCTTGTTCTAGCCTTGGTTCTGCCACTAAATAGCTTGTGTCACCTTGGGCAAGTGTTTAATCTGTGAGACCCCATTTCCTCATTTAAAATATAGGGTTAATAACAGTCCCTACTTCATGGGATTGCTGTCAGGATTGTTTAATAATACTTGTAGAAGTTAATGCATGCTGAACATATTGTAAGTACACAAACAGTATTAGCTACTACTACTACTAAGTACACACACAGTATTAGATATTATTATTATTATTATTAACATTCATTCTTGGGTCAGAATTAATGGTGCAGTTGTGTGCTATCTAACATAGCATTCACTGGCTACATGTGGCCACTAAGCACTTGAAATGGGACTTGTCCAAATTTAGATGTGCTGTAAGTAGAAAATAGACACTGGATTTTGAACTTTACTATGAAAAAAAAAAAAGAGGAATGTATAATATCTCACTAATAAATTATATATTGATTACATGTTAAAATGATATTTGGGATATATTTATATTATAAATAAAATATATTATTGAAATTCATGTTACCTGTTTCTTTTTCCTTTTTTTTATGTGGCTTCTAGGAAATTTAAAATTAAGTATATGGCTTGCATATCAGATTTCTTTTTTTTTTTTTAAAGATTTTATTAATTTATTCATTTATCCCCCCCTTGCTGCTTGTGCTTGCTGGGTCAGCCAACCACACTGTGCGGGCAGGCTTGCCTTCACCAGGAGGCCCCGGGAACCGAACCCGGGGCCTCCCATATGGTAAACAGGAGCCCTACTGACCGAGTCACAGCCGCCTCCCTCAGATTTCTTTTGGATAACACTGGTCTTGGCAGACAAATGGGATGGGTTGGTGAAGTAAACCAAGGAAACATGGTTTACTTTACCAATATCTGGTAGTTATTAGGGACTCTGACAAAGACTGCAGCTTCCCAGGGGCATTTTCAATACCAACACAATACAATTCCACAGATATTTGTTGAGAACCTACTATGCACCAGACCCTATATTAGAAACTCATGAAAATACAGTATCTGCCTTCAGATGCTCCATCTAGCAGGAAAACGAGAGAAAAACAGACAATGACATCACAGGGTGATCACGTACTGTAATGAGGGCCTGCATCTGCAGGCAGGATCATCCCACCCACCATATCCATGGGATATAAGCCCTCTCTCACTTGGAGGTGGAGTGGACATCACCATCCCAGTCCCCTCAGGATTGGGGGAAGAACTATGGACTAGAGTGGACTTGATGGTATTCTCTTGTTCACATATGGTGATTCTAACAATGGAAGAAATTATAACAATGAGGTGGAGCCAGTGGCCACTTGACACTTTTGGGGTAGGGAGGGGATGAGCAGTTGAAATACAGGGACTTCTTTGGGAGTTGGAGGTTGTCCTGAGTACTGTTGTGGCAACGGATGTAGGCCATTTTAAATCAGCACATACCACTCAGAACTGAGTGGGAGAGAGTGTGGTCTACAGTGTGAACTGTGGTCTATGGTTGGTGGCAAGGCTCCAGGATGTGTAAGTTCATTGAGGGTGGTGGGCCACACTTGTGGGAGATGTTTGTGTGGGATGTGGTGGGAGGTGTGGGAGGTGGGCAACATGGGAATCCCAGTGGGTTCCATGTAATATTTTAGGTAATCTAAGCACCTCTTAAAATATATGTATAAATATATATAAATAACATTTTTGTAAGCAAATACACATATATGCATATATACTTATATATCATTTTGCAAATGTTTGTATGTATTGTGAGAATTTTGATTTTTACCCACAATAAAAAAAAAAAAAATAATAGAAGGAAAAAAAAATTTCAATGGGAGTGCATTGTAAGAAAGCCAATCCATTCTTGTGGATAAGGAAAAGTTTCCTAGAGAAAACAACAAATTCAACTAAGACTGGTAGGAAAGTATCCAGGAAAGAAGGGAGAAGAGTGTTCTAGGCAGTGGGATCAGCTTGTACCAAGTCTGGGAGTTTCGGAGAGCATTGTGCATTCCAGGAACTGCAAGTGATTCAATATTGCTGCTGAGTAGAGTGAGAGATGGGAAAGGCCGGAAGCTGGAAACAGGAGAGGCCAGATCACAGAGGGCTTGGTGTAACAGATTGAGGGGTTTGTGGACCGATTTGTGCTTTAGAAAGATCTCTCTGTTTACAATTTGGCGGTTCTGGTTCTGGGTAAGATGGATTAAGCATATTCTACCCTGTTTTTTTTTTTTTTTTTTTTTTTAAAATAAACCAGCTACAAAATATGGGCAGAATGCGCAGAGCAGCTATTGGAGGACTCTGAAAAGTAAATAGGTGGATTGGGGAAGAAGACCAGAATTTGAAGTACCATGGAACCAGTGGTAAGTGTGGTGGCTTGAAGCTATGGACCCGCAGAGAAACATGTTTTTAAATCTAATCCATTCCTGTGGGTGTGAACCCATTGTAAGTAGGACCTTTTGATGAGGCTATTTCAGTTAAGGTGTGACCCACCTCATTCAGGATGGGTCTTAATTCTCTTACTTGAGTCCTTTATAAATGGAATGAAATTCAGACAGAGAGAAAAAGCCAAGGAAATAAGAAGCTGAAAGCAATGAAACCTGGAAGAGAAGGGAGAGACCAGCAGATACTGCCATATGCCTTGCCTTGTGACAGAGGAGCCTAGGATCACCAGCAGCTGGTCTTCGGGAAAAAAACATTGCCTTGATGATGCCTTGATTTGGACATTTTCCCAGTTTCAGCCATGAGAAAATTAATTCCCATTGTTTAAGCCAACTCATTTCATGGTATTGTTTTGAGCGGCCCAAGTAACCAAAGCAGATTTTGATACCAGGAGAGTGGGGTGCTGCTCTTGCAAATAGCAAAAATATGGAAATAGCTTTGGGATTGGGTAATGGGTAGAGGCTGGAAGACTTGTGAGGTGCTTGATAGAATAGACCTAGATTGCTTTGAAGAGACTCTAGGTAGAAATATGGATGCTAAAGGTACTTCCAATGAGGCTTTTGAAGAAAATGATGAATGTGTTATTGGAAACTGGAGGAAAGGTGATCCTTGTTTTAAAGTGGCAGAGAGCTTGAGAAAATTGAATTCTTATGTATGGAAGGCAGAATTAGGTGAGCTTGGATATCTAGCTGAGGAGATTTCCAAGCTAAGTGTGGAAAGTGCAGCCAGGTTTCTCCTTGCAGCTTATAGTAAAATGTGAGAGACAAGGGAGAAGCTGAGAACTGAACTCCTGGGCACAAAGAAACCAGAAATTGATAGTTTGGAAAATTCTGAGCTTCTGGAAAGTGAGTTCCCAGAGAATAGTGCTCCATGTGAGGGTTTAACTGAACCAAGTAACAATATCTATGAATTTCAAAACAGATTTGTAAACATAATGCTTCCCTTTTTAACTGGCAGCACTTTGAAAAGACAGCACAATAAGACAACGCAACTTGAATTAAGATTAGTTCAAAATCTTTACATTTTTGACCACATAACTTATGTTCCCGCATGATAAAATAAGTGATAGTTTAAGTCAAAGTAATCAGATATGCTCTGCGAAATGAAAGTTTGTGCTGTATGATGAATCACAGTAGGGTATGGTTAAATATACCTGCTCTTTTTTTATATTCCTGGTACCCAGGACAAAAAAAACCTTTAAATACACATTTCATGTTAGGTAATAGCTTCTTTGTATATCTCTTTTCCAAAAATACTTTATAAAAGTATATAAATAGGTTACCTATATGTTTAATTTTATAATTTTGCCCCCAAACTATAGATCTGCTTC
>JAKSZT010054399.1:10850075-10875444 GCA_026826555.1 Tolypeutes matacus
TGATTTAAAGTATAGATACTGGATCTCCAATACCTATCTTTAAAAAAATCATTTCTTATTGACACACACAAGTCTTAATGGGGAGAAAAAGGACTAGAAAAAGCAGCTTTGAAAATGCAAGGAAGCAAAGTAAACTGAAAAAAAATAAGGAACTCAAGTTTACTAATACTGAAACTTTCAACAGGTGAAGTTTCATCTTTTTAGAATCTTAAGAGTAGCTCATTTGGAATTTTAAATCAATAAGCTTAAGTTCCTTCACATCTTTGGGACCCAGCAGAGTTCTCATGCCATGACCTTGCTTGCTGTTCGTTGAATTCACCTACTAGTCTTTTGATGTGAATCAGCTTGTTATGAAGATACTCGCGTCTCTATTTTTCCATATTTTCAAGACTGCTTGAACTTTTGTTATTCTTGCAAAACTTCTTCCTGAACATTCTGATACTCTTTTGAGCCCGGAGAAAGGAGTTTTCATTGAGCACCCAGTTTGACTAAATCTTCTAGCTTCAGACTCCACCCCGGCATGCAAGGCTCTGTACGCATCATACTCAGCACTGAAGTCCTCCTTGAAATTCTGGCACTGCTCATAGGAGCCCATAGCAATATATTTTATCAAATAAGCTGGGAGTTCAGTTGTTGAAGAAGGCTCTGTGGAATTCAAACCAGAGTTATTTAGCTTGACAATTTCCTCTTCTCTTTTAAGATCCTCCACCATTTTTTCAACAGTCTCAATGTCATGCTTTTTATTTGGTTCTTTTCCTTGTGTTTTTCTTTTTTTAGATTTCTTGGACTTTTTGTGGGATATTGCATGGCTTTCTTCCTTAGGCTTTGGACACTTTCGGAGAACTGAACCAGGGGCTAAGGTTTCCAGAGAAGTCCTAGAGGTATATTTGTCTCCCTGGTCCTCACAGATACGACCATTTTGACTAAAGCTGTCAAAAGGTAGGTCTTGAGTTCCCTGGCCTTCTGGAGTGCTAGGGGAATTGGAGTTAGAATGTACAGTCTGAGGAAGATTTGAGTGGGTTGAAGGCAGTGGTGGGGGGCAGGGGTGGTGGATATGGCAGCAGCTGCAGCAGGCAGTGGAAGACCTGTAGCAGACTTTTCACTGCTGGGATTCAAATGACCATTTAATGTTGGTGGTACTCTATTTGTCAGGTGAGATATTCGAGCTTTTTTATTCATTAAAGGATCAATGAAACCTGAATCCAAAAGCCGTTTCTGAAAAGGAGAAGATGCAGCATCTCTACTAGAACATAGGGGAGATTCTGAACGGCTGGTGCCAGCAGCATTCTGAGATGGATTTTAGTTTTCTAGAAAGCATGGACTCCAGTGACCCTCTGTCTGTATCACTGTATCCAGGCCAGTCTCTTTGAAACTCTTTAAAAACATAATCCTTTAAGGTATATGAGAGGTCCTTAGGATTCAGACTGACTACCTGTTGCAGAATTGCTCCCAGGGAGTACTTGTCATTTTGATGGAAGCCATCTTTCTGCAATCGAGCTGGCAGCTCAGGTTTCTTGCAGGCAACTGCTCTGTCCTTAAGAAGCCTTTGGTATAGCAGACAGCTGAGAAGTGCTACTGCTGCCATGTGTCTTTCCAGTCATATTTGCAGGGTTCATGGGAGTTGACCTTTTCCTCTCCCTCACTGCATCTGGAAGCGCTTGAGGCGCTTTCCGAATCTGCACTCTTTTCCCTACATATGGTTTGCCAGGTTGGATAACTTTTGTGCAATGGTTGTGGGATTCCTCCTCTTCCAGGGTTACTCTCTCTCCTGTCATCTGATACGAGTCATCTATTGCACAAACTGTAATCTTATCTTGTATAAATCCCAAGCAATGAGCTGGGAGGCTCCAGAGCTGGAAAATGTTTGCTGGATGCAGTCAAAACTGCCTTGAAGGTTGTCTTTACCCACATTGGACAAAGAGAAGTTAAAGTTATGCACCTCATGGAGGGGGGTGGGGGTGGGGGTGGGGGGGATGGGGATGGGATCATTTTTGGGAATTTTCACAAGCCCTTGGAGCCCTTGGAACTGAACTGAAGGTCGAAAAGGAATTACATTCTTGTTGCTCTGGTAGACCTCAAGTGCCCGGATCGCCTTCTCGGTGACCTTCACATGCAGTTGGGTGACCTTCACACGCAGTGCGGTGGTGAGGCTGTCCGCCCCAGCCGCCCGCACGATAGCTGGTAGAGTTGCCCCTCCCGCAGGCCCCCTCCTCCCCTCCCTAGTGCCGCCTCCACTGCAGCCGCCGGTGCTCGGGTTTCTGCAGCCCCCGCCGCCCCTGCAGCCTTCCGCCTGCTGCCCTACTGTCATATTCCTGTAACAGATTTTGATGAAACTTTGTGCTAAATTATTTAGCGTGCAAAGAACCAGGAGAATCTCAACTTGCATCAGAAAAGAACCAACCGGTGCCCATGCCAAGATGTCCCAGATGTTGGGATTATCTAACATCGACTTTAAAGCAGTGATTATAAAAATGACCTGAGAAGTAAGGGCAAGCACTCTTCAAATTATTGAAAAGATAGAAAGTCTCAGCACAGAAATAGAAGATATGAAATGGAAAGAACCAAGTGGAAATTTTAGAGCTGAAAAATGCAACAATCATAATTAAAAAAAAAAAAAAGTAATTGGATGGGCTCAATAGCAGACTGGAGATGACACAAGAAAGAGCCAGTGAATTGGCTTAACAATAAGAATTTATTGGTTCACAGTTTTAGAGGCTGGAAGGCTTGCATCCTCCCTGGGTGAGTGTCTTCTGGTTGGCCTGCAATCTTTGGGGTTCCTTGGCTTCTCCATTGCTTGGCAATGCACATGGTGACCTCTTCTCTTTTCCGTTCCAGGTTCTGTTGACTTCCAGCTTCTGGCTGCTCCTCATGGCTTATCTCTCTGTGGTCTTCTCTATAAGGCCTCAGTAATAGGATTAAGATCCATCCTGATTCAGTTGGGCCACACCTTAATTGAAGGAATCTCATCAAAAGGTCCTATTTATACATGGGTTCACACCCATAGGACTAGAGGTTGAGATCTTGAGATCTGAACATGCCTTTTCTTTTTTTCTTTTTTTTTTTTTTTTAACCGGGAGGTCCCGGGGATCCAACCCGGGTCCCTCCATATGGGAGACGGATGCCCAACCAGTTGAGCTACATCTGACCCCCTGAACATGCCTTTTGTATCCAATCCCCAATACTTGTGCTTACTCAAAGATATAATACATGGAGTTTTTTTTTAAAGTTCAGTCACTCTTAGACTGCTTTGCTTTTGCAGATGGGAAAAGGTTGGGCTTTTATTGCGTTGGAAGAGCATGTGAAGACAAACATCTCGGGGGCCTCTTCATCAGGTAGGACATTGTTCACAGGCGAAGTCCAAAAAGTAAAGTTTTTCTTTTTTTATCATTTCTCCTTGGAATAATCGGGACTAGAGGAAGCGGTTCATCTTAATCAAACCAAGGAAAAGCAAACTGATAAAGCAGAATGCTGAGTCCATTTAATTGCTGTGAAAAATATAACTGCCCATGGATTGCAATGCTCAAAGTTGTTGGACACTGGGGCCAAAGAGATATTTGAAATCATTTAGTCCAGGAAACAGAGACGCAGAGATGTGAAAACACATACCCAAAGTCAAGCAGCTTGTCCATAGCAGGGTTGGCAATCAAAGCCTGAGTCCACCCCCCATTATATGTAAGGACTCTAGGGTTCAAAGACTCCTTCTTTTCAGAAGAATCTGTATGAGAAACCAAGTCATAACTGGAATAACTTAATGATCATGAAATTGGAACAAGACTTTAATTCCCCTTGCCCAGCACATGGGACGTCTCCCATGAGCTCATCTCTCAGAGACTCAAATTCTGACTCCTCTGTTTTCTTTTTCTAATACTCTGTGAAGGAAGACTACTGGGTCTTTATCGCCATAAAATGTTTAATTAGGATATGTGATTCTTTTTTTTTTTTAATGAGATAGGCTGTAAATATACAGAAAAATCATACATAAAATACAGCATTCCCATATACCACCCTATTCTTAACACTTTGCATTAGTGTGGCACATTTGTTACAATTCATGAAAGAACATTTATATTATACTATAGTCCATCATGCAATAGGGTGCATGCTTTGTGCAGTCCTATTTTTTAAAACATTTTTATTCTAGCAACATATATACTACTGAAAATTTCCCTTGTTCACCACATTAGGATATGTGATTCCTTAAAAAAAATTTTTTTTTAAAGGTTTATTTATTTACTTTATCCATTTTAAATACCACCCCCTTCCCCATTTGCTGTTTTGTGTCCATTCGCTGGGCAATTCTCTGTGTCTGTTTCCTGCCATCCCTTCTCATCCTCCTCCTCCAGTCTTCACCAGGATTCGATCCCGGAGACCTCCGATGTAGGAGACAGGTGTTCTGCCATCTGCACCACCCCGGTTCCTGGTTTTCGGAGCCTTCAGAGCATCTCGTCTTGACTGTCCCCTGTGTCTCTCTCCTGTTAGGTCATCATCTTGCTGCATGGCTCCCGGGACCTGGCGGCTTACCGGCACACGGAGCCTGGCAGCCCATGCGCCTTCTATATATATATATTTTTATTTTACCGGGAGGTCCCGGGGATTGAACCCAGGTCCCTCCATATGGAAGACAGACGCTCAACCTTTTGAGCCACATCCGTCCCCTGGATATGTGATTCTTGAGTTAAATGCTAAACCCAACACACACTCTCCTTATCTGGACTGGATTTAGGTATGTCCCAAATTGTTTAGTATAAACCTTTGAGGAAAATGCTAGGAGATTTTTTCCTTTCTGTTCTACTTTTCATCTGGAAAATTTTAAAATCCTCATTTTGGTCCATCTGTATTTCAGCCTATAGGTGTGCTAGTTTTCAGGTAATCTTTACTGGCCCAACTTGGGAGTGAGGAAATTGCTTTAAAAAAGGGGGGTGGTGGTGATGGTGGTGAAGGTTATTCTAAAGAAAAGGAAAAAGGCTTAAACTACCTAAAGCTGTGCTCTCTGCCTCCTGGTAGAGGGCTGCAAAGCCAGGCACCCCGCCAACCGCTGGGGTGCTAGTTCACCTGCTGGTTGTCACTCATCCTTCAGAACTGGGTTGGCTGACCATCAAAAAGCAACAACTTTTTATTCCATTTGTACTGAACCAAAGCAAACCCCTGTGTATAGACTGCTATTTCCTTTTTTCATTTGAAACGGGGCATTTCGGTGTTCTTTCCTCTGTCATACGGCTTGTCCTCCCACCCCTCCCCCTGACATTGGCTCCAGTAGGCTGGTTGGATGGTCCTGCCACACAGCATCTGCCTGGCTCCCCTCTGACCTGTGAAGGGATAGAGCTGAAGCCAGGACAGGAGCTATTGTCCAGCCCTGGCCAGACAGTGAGCAGAGTGAGTCTTTAGCCCCTAGGACTTGCTGTGGACGCGGCTTTTCTTTTTAACCCAATAAACTAGGTTAGACACCAGTGTTTTAGTTGTCCCTCTCCTCTACTCTTTTCTCTCTCCTTTCCCTTTCCCCTCTCTCAACCAGGAGACCAACCACATGTGTCGTTTTCCCCATACCACCCCTGGCCCAGGTATCTGAAATCCATCCGTTTCAATCCCTGTCGGATGGATTTATTCCTTTTTTTTAAACAATGAACATCAGAAATGAGACTGTGGGGTGTCGTTTTTAAATTTTTCCTGGGTTTTCGAGAACTTCATGTCTGTTTTCTAGTTCATTTTCTTTATTTACCTCTCTCTCTCTCTCTCTTTTTTTTTTGTGTGTGTGTGGTACCAGGGCTAGGGATTGAACCTGGGACCTCGTATGTGGGAAGCTGGCGCTCAACCACTGAGCCACATTGGCTCCCCTGAGTTGGTTTTTACGTTTGTTGTTTGCTTTTTTGTTTTAAGGAGGCACTGGGAACCAAACCGGAGACCTCCCATGTGGGAAGCAGGTGCTCAACTGCTTGAGCCCCATCTTTTCCCCATTATCTCTTGAAATCAAACTTCTTGAATCAAATAGGAGGTAGAGTACTCTATGTGAGCATGCCTTGTTTTATGATGAAATTACACAGCGAGGCTTCAATGCTGTTTGGCCAATAAGCTTCTGTACCTTTGTGGTGCTCAACTGTTGCTTTCTTCTTCCTCTCATCTCTTCTTTTTTCCATTCTCCTTCCCCCTGCCACCTTCCTGCCAACCTTATTTTTCTCTTTCTCTCCCTTTCTCAGATTATTCTTTCAAGTTTTCCTAAATTTATATTTCGTAAGAGGATTTTGTTGTACAAGGGTTTGCATCCTTATTGAATCTGCCTGGCTTTTATTTTCCTCTCCAAAATCAGGATTTTGTTCTTAATATCGTGTCCAGTCATTGTTTTGGTTTTGGCACCATCAATATCAAATGTACAAATGGTTCTTGCTAACCATTGCCTGGTATATCTGATGTTCAAATGGGTTCCAATAAAAGTAATTTTTTTTTTTTCCGAAAAAAATTGACAACAGATAATAACAGCTGCCATTACTGAGCATTTACTTACACCTATGATGGGTTTGCTTAAGCAACGGGAATGTATTAGCTCGCAGTTTTGAGGCCAGGAGAAGTCCAAAGTCAAGGCGGCAGTGAGACGATGCTCTCTCCCCAAACTCTGTGACACACTGGTGCTACTTGTTTGTGATTCTTAAGGTTTCTTGGTCTTGCATCTGTGCCTCATGTTACATGGCAGTGACCTCTCTTTTCTCTTTAGGAGTCTGTTGACTTCTCTCTGTGGCTCTCTACGACTACGTCTGAATTTGTCCTGCTTATCAAAGACTCCGGTAATCAGGATTAAGACCCAACTTCATTCATTTGGGCCATACTTTAACTAAAATAACATCTTCAAGAGGAACTCTTTAGAAGGGGTTCACACTCACAGGAATGTGGATTACGATTGGGAACATGTCTAAATTGGGGTCCATAATTCAATCCACCACAAATGTTTTAAAGGCTTCACCTCTTTATGAGCAGATTTACAAACCATCTCTTAGGGTTGACTAGTTCTGGCTGGTTTCCATCTCAGAATAGGGTCTTCCACTCTATCTGTAGCCCTTTTTCTATATATACATTGGTAATGCTCTGTATATCTGTGTGACTGACCAGTCCCTTCAGCAGCTGAGTTTTATGTGGCAGCCTCCGTGTCCTGTGCCTTCTCTCTCCCCTCCCCCCCCACATGCCTGTGCTTTTGGAGGGCTTGGCAGGCCTTCGGGGTTTTGGGCCTGGGCCCTGGCTCTGTCAAGCCCATGCTTGTTGTTTTAAAAGGCTTTGGAACTCTTCATTGGCTTGTGTGCAAGTCTGGTGAGCTGCTTTAGAGAGACTCGTGTTCTTGTTTTCAACAAAAAGAGGGGCAGAATAGAAGCACTGACTAAAAATTGGAAATGTTTAAAAGAAATTTAATCTTCTGGAGGCACAAACATGACAGAAAGAACTGCGTGTAAGTAATCTGGGTTCATTGTCTACACAATACAATTTGGGGTTCTGTGTGCCCCTTCATAAGAGCAAACAGCTTGCAAATTGCCTGGCGCTGCTCAGAGAGGCTAATAGTGTGGCAGCAGATGTCCAGGGAGGCGGGCAGCTAAGCTGTGAAAGAACCACCGAGAAACTGACTGCAATGAGAGATTCAAAGGGACAAAAAGAAGAAAGAAAAGAAGAAAGAAAGCCTGGTATTCTGCGTTGAATTGTGTCCCCTTCGCAAAATTCTCAACCCCCAGTCCTGGGAATGTTGAGCCAATTTGGAAAGATGATCTTTGAAGATGTTATTAATTAAGAGGAGGTCAAAGAGTCTTTATAAGAAGAGGAAATTGGACACAGAGAGGCAGAGAGAGACAGAGGTTGAGAATGCCACGGGTTGCCAGAAATCAGGAGAGAGGCGTGGAGCAGATTCTTTCCTGCAGACTTGAGAGGGAGCAGCTTCCAGAACTGTGAGATGACGCTTTTCTGTTGTTGTAAGTCACCAGGCTGCAGTACTCTGTGACGGCAGCTCTAGGAAACTAAGACACCTGGCTTAGGTTGCGGGGTAGTGGATGCCACCTTTTGCCATCTCTACTTAGTCTGACAACCAGCCTTGAGGGATAGAAGGGCTGATGAAACAAAACTAAAAGACAGCACAATTCATCAGAGCTTCTCTGTTCAGTGTTTGGGTTTCATTTCTTAATCAATGACCAAACCCAACCCTCAAAGACTGTTACTCTTGACTCTTCCAGCTTAAACAAATCCATTGCAAATCTATAACTGACTAGACATAATCCAAGAATATCAATGATTTTCTGTTACTTGGTAGTTGAATATTTTAACTTAAAAAGGGGGTTTACTTTCTCTTTTTGAAGAGCTGGGAGGGTGTCAGCTCTCCCCTCTGTCCTCCAGTTGGGGTTGGTAGCCATAGGAAACTCATACATGTGGTACCATGATTCCCTGCATTCACCTTTATTCTTTATTTGCTGTTATCTCATCAAACTGGAAATGTCCTGGAGGCAGATGCCATGTCCTCCTTGCTTACAGCGTAGTTCCACTTTCCTTCACAGGGCTTGTGGGCAAGGCTTAGTGGATTCTCCCTGAAGAAACATGTGGCTTTGTGCACTCTGCGAGGGAAAGGTCCTTGCAGGCTGCCAGACATACGTCTGGTTTCCAAACTTTATCTAAAATGTGGTTCTGCTAAATATAGCTCTTCTTAAATTACTCTGTTATGATATTAACTTCAGTCATGGTAAGTGGAAACTTTATTTAACCTCCTTGAGGTTCATTTAAAAAATATCTTTAAAATGGGGATGGCATTTTATCATGGGGAGGTTATGAATTTTAATGACCTAATTTATGAGAAAATATACCTACCGCCAGGTCTTTGAAAATAAGCTCATGAGAAGCATTTATGGGCTGAAGAGACCCCTTCAGGTATATTCAGGGTTAAGGTGCTCAAGTTCATTGATTCTCAGCAAAGTATTATTTTTCTCCATGTTTTTGCTCTTTTTGGAGTATTTGGACGAATTAGTTTGCTTATCTTGCACCCAGAGCCTTTTGTTCCTTCCTTTTTTCCCCCAGAAAAAGAGAAGAGAGAAGAGAAGAGGAGAGGAGAGGAGAGGAGAGGAGAGGAGAGGAGAGGAGAGGAGAAGAGAAGAGAAGAGAAGAGAAGAGAAGAGAAGAGAAGAGAAGAGGAGACTTGTTCAGTATTAGGACGCATAAGAAGACAAGAGCATTATTCTCTGTATTTCTCTGATAAAATATTTTCCTGTCCCATTAAGAGAGTTTGAATCTGTTCCCAGCTTCAGTTGAAAGGACTGTTACTCATGCAAAGAACAAAACATTTTTAGAAAAATTTAAAGAATGTCTCTGAACAAGTTTTTATGATAGTATCTATGTCTGCCAAAATTTCAGCATCAAAGAAATCTAAGTAGACTTACGCATATTGAACGCTTTGTAAAACTGTTAGATTATTGGGAAGTGCACATCAGTATTAAACATTCATGGAGCCATTTTGTTTTCCTTGCCCATAAGGAAAATAAATTCAGAAATAACTCCTTTCTATTTTTTAAGATAATTTAAAAATTATAATAATTTTAAAAATCCTTTAAAAGTCAATTTAAAGTTCACATTTTCTTCTTGCCTAAATTTAACATTGCTCGAATGTTCTATATAAATATCATGGACTTGATTTTATTGTGATGCAAATAGAAACTATTGTGTCTTCTTTTAATGCATACAACAGGGAGCCAGCTAAGCATATTGTGCTTTTTCTTTTAAATTTAACATATCTAAGACCTTTCTTTATCAACTCATGTAGCTTTACTTCACTCTTTTTTTTCTTTTGGTAACATAAAAAAGCAGGAACTCTGTACCCATTATGAAATAACTTCCACTTCCTCTTACCCCCATCCCCTGGTAACCTCTAATCTACTTTCTGTTTCTGTAGATTTTCTCATTTTACAGATTTCAAGTAACTGGGATCATAAATATTTGTCTTTTGTGCCTGGCTTCTCTCACTTAGCATAATGTTTTCAAAGTTGATCCATGTATCAGAACTTCATTCTTTGTATGGCTGAATAATATTACACTGTGTGTACTATATATACCACATTTTGTTTATCCATTCACCCGATGATGGATACTTGGATTGTTTCCATCTTTGGCCGATGTCAATAATGCTGATATGAACATTGGCGTACGAGTAATTGTTTGAGCACCTGCTTTCAGTTCTTTTGGGTATATACTAAGAAGTGAGATTGCCAGGTCAAATGGTAGTCCTATAATTCTATATTTAACATTTTGAGGAACTGCCAAACTGTCTTCCACTGTGGTTGTACATTCCCACCAGCAATGCATAATCCACATCCCCACTTGTTATTTTCCTTTAAAAAAAAAGAATCCTAGTGGGTGTGATGTGCTATCCCTTTGTGGTTTTGATTTGCCTTTCACTAATGGCTAATGATGTTGATAATCTTTTCATGTGCTTGCTGGCTATTTATATATCTCCTGGGCTTGTTTTAATGCAAGCAGTTAAAGCTGACTTGAAGGAAGAAGGGAAGAGAAGGTGGGATATTGGTTCAGTGCTACCAAGCTCGACACGTTACATATACCATACAATAATCCATTAGATAGAAAGAACTGTTATACCATTTTGCAGGCGAGGCAGCTGAGGTATAGAAAAATTAAATAGGAAACCATGGGGCTGTAACTCAACAATCCCTGTTTTAAAGACTCCCCTGGATCAAGTTTAGATGACCTTAGGCAAAAAGGGGAAAAAATGAGGAATGGGTTATATGTGCGAACTTTAGGACTGTAGGATTGCTGGTTCCCAAAAGATTTTAAAAAGAAGTATGGGTTTTCCTTTCTTAGAGATTTTTAAGGACTCTCTAAAGAAAGAAACTTTAAAAGTTCTCTCCTTTTAAAGGAGAGTTACTCAGTTTTCTTACCTGGAGAATACTGTGATGGTTAAATTCATATGTCAACTTGGCCAAGTAATGGTGTCCAGTTGTTTGGTCAAGCAAGCACTGGCCTGATTGTTACTGTGAGGATGTTTCATAGATGGATTTAAATCATTGGCAATTTGATCAGAATCATTGATCATTTGATTATATCTATGGCTGATTACATCTACAATCAGCAGAGGAGATTGCCCTCAACAACGAGGGGAGTCTCCTCATCCAGTCATCTGGAGGCCTTAAAGAGATAACTGAGGATTTCAGAAGTCCGAAAGAATTTCTCTATTTGAGCCAGCCAGCTCCTCTTGGAGAATTCAGCATCCCCTTCATCAAATTTCCAACTTGCAGCCTGTCCTACAGAATTCATATTTACCGATCCCCACAGTTGCATGAGCCAATTTCTATAATCTCAATTATTCACACACAGACACACACACACACACACACATGCACACACACAATCTCCTGATGGATTTTTTCTCTGGAAAACCCTGACTAATACATATCCTTTGACTGAAAGGATCTCTAAAGGGTTCCTGTGGTTACATTATAGTAGCCCCATTGTCACCTGTCTTCTGGAACGTTCTTTAAGGACAATTGGGAAAAAGATGAGAAAGGGACAGATATGGAGAGCTTGTGGAAATGCGAGGCTAGAGGAAAGTTATCTGAACAGAAGACTACTGGAGAAAGGGAGTGCTGAAAGGAAACAGATGGCTTCTTCATGAATAAAAGGATAGATGGGCTTCACAGGAAAAGTCTCACTCCACACAGAGATAAATTGGAAGGTAGGCTTCACTTCTATTTGAATTCTGGTACTCCTTAGGAAGACTTAGCTTGATATAATGATATGATATTAAATAATTTTTGTTAATCTCTGAGCTAGACATTACATAGTAAATTGTTTTTCGTATATTTATTTCCATATGACAGGAAGACACGGATTCATGTTACTTAATGCACATGAATGCAAAGAATCCTAATTGAATCGCAAGTCTGCACTCATTTCCACCATGGCATTCTGGCTCTCTAGTGTTGAATTCACACACACGTGGGCACTAAACCTGGCTTCACCAGTTTCTACCCCATGCTCTCTCTTTGAGTCTCAGTTTCCTAATATTCATAACAGGAAGTATACTACCTGCTTCACAAGATTGCTAGGAGGATTATTAAAATTATCTACTTGAAAATGTTGGTTAGATCATAGGCACATGATCAGCGTTATTGCTCTTCCTTAAACCATCCATTCTACAAATATTTTAAGCTAAGTGCTGGAGCTAAGTGCTGATGCAGGGGTGACCCAGTTTCTGCCCTCGGGTTGCTGATGTCCTAATAGGGAAGAAACAAGTAAACAAGCAATTGCAGTAGAGTGTGGGTAGCATCATGCCATGGTTAAGATAGCTTTGGGAGCCCCAAAGAGGGGCCCTGAACCCAGCCAGGGGATCAGAGGACAGATTTTAGAGAAAGTGATATTCCAAAATTCTCCCTAGATGAGAGAGTAGTCATGGAACCAGGGAGTTAATGACTTTTTGTTATAAGAGAACAAACTCCATTCCTGGTAGATAAGAAACATGACAGGAAACAAGCAAGATCAGAGAGAAGCCAATGTGTTTATTTCACTTAGAAGTTTTGCTCCCAGAATGGCTTTGAGCTAGGGTTCCTCCCTATTGATTTTAGAGGGGTCCTTGGTGGTGTTGAGTGGGGGCTCGGGTAGGATGGGTGGTGATGAGATCAGGGACTATCAGTCAGCAAACAGGAAATGATGTCTTCTTGAAGCAGAATATTTGTTAATTAGCTCTCTTTCTTCAACATATACAATGTGGTGGGCGGAGATTCCAAAACTTGGCCAGGGTTCCCAGGTTAAGCTGGGTAGGTTGTAGACTGCACAAGGGCCTCTAGCTAAGGGGAGGGTGGGGACAGGAATCTACCAAGTGTCCAACTTGCCAACCCATGTGCCTAGGCATAAGTCCATGCCTGCCCAGATGAAGGTACCACTTTCTTTCGCACAAAGGTGCCACCTGCTTACCAAATTATGGACACTGATCTTGGGTCTACCCATAGGGGGTTCTTATTTTGATTCACAAAATGTGCCATCTATACTAGTATAGGTCTGAACATGGTGTTTGGATCTAGCCACATGACGTGGCATTATTCTTTTGAAACCAAGCCCATTACACAATTGGAGGGCTGCCCTGGGAGCCCACCTTACAGAGTCAGAACCTGCTTCCATGCCCACTCTAATGGGGATTCTCAGCTATTTAGCTAAATTACTACCTCCCAGTTGGCTTGCTAATCTGAATCTCTGCTGCATAGCTTTTGGCTCATGCACCTGAAGTTGAGACCATTTGCGGTTTTTGTGGAGCCTAGCGAGACAGTCACACAAACTACAAATGTTTGGCAAATAAATGTTAGCTCTAAATATTATCTGTTTTAGTAGAACAATGTCTTGTCATACACTTAAATGTCTAGTATTTTGTGAATGACCATGAGTTTGGAGTTTTTTCTTCTCTAGACTTTACTACAAGATGTGATTTGGGAGTAAAGAATTAAAATACTTGGACAGATATCTGTACACCAGTGTTCATAGCAGCATTATTTGCCATTGCCAAAAGATAGAAGCAACCCAAGTGTGCATCAACAGATCAATGGACAAAAAATGTGGTATATACGTACAATGGAATATTAATTAGCCATAAGAAAGAATGAAGTTCTGAAACATGACACAACGTAGATGAACCTTGAAGACAGCATGTTAAGTGAAATAAACCACTCACCAAAAGACAAATATTGTATGGCCTCACTTACATGAATTATCTAGAAGAAAGAAATTCATTGAGACAAAAAGTAGATTACAGGTTACCAGGAGCTCGAGGTAAGAGTGAAGAATGGTGAGTTATTGTTTAATGGGTACAGAGTTTCTGTTTGAGGTGATGGAAAAGTTTTGGTAATGGATGGTGGTGATGGTAACACAGCTTGTGAATATATTCAACATCATTGCATTGTATGCTTGAAAGTGGTACAATGGGAAATTTTGAGTTTATATATGTTACTACAATAAAAAGTTTTTTTTTTTTTAAAGGATGTGCTAGTGCGGCTGGGGTTGGGGTGGGTTTCAGTCCAGAATATAAACAAATAATTGGTTCTAATGCTTTTTGTCCAGGAGGACTGTGAGGAAGACTTTATTCACAACAGGAACAATATGTCCTGTCTCAGAGCAGAAGGAGAGTCGATGTGGGATGGTGCCAGATATCAGTGGGGGAAACAGGAAGAGCTGGGAGTGGAAACACTAGGTAAGAAAGTTGATTCCCTTTCTGATGTCTTGCCAAGGAAAACCCTACTCCCAGAAAAAGTAGAGTTCCTTTTTGTGTCAGCAGTCTATGGATTCCTATGATGACACCTTAATGGCAGTAACTAAATGAAATATTACTGCATGATAGCCCATTTGCATATTGCATAAATTCTCTCTTGTCAGCTCAAGAATAGTTTTTTCCTCTTCCATATTAATGGTGCCATCCCAAGGCTATGTCTCAGCTCTCAGAGCTGCTTGAAGTCAGAGTAGCACCACACAGGGGCCCACACCTGGTTTGCCCCACTTTGTGCTGTTTCCCTGGGGTGCATAGAATAAGTGGGTTCTGCTCTACCCTCTCTGCCATTGCCACCACAAAATGCTGCAGGTGCTCTGCAGTTTCACCAAATCCTGTATAAAGTCAGGTCCCTCAGCTCCTCTCTCCATGGGAACTACCACACCTCAAGGCCTGGTCTGGGGAGAAATGACAACAGCAGCCCCTTCCACCTCCACCTCCACCTCTGCCATCCGAGCCTGCCCACAAAATACTGCCAACATACTCACTTCTATCTCGAAAAATATCCGGGAAAGATGATATCATTTGCTTTGCTAACATAGGTGGGAAATGATTTCCTCCCAAAAGTTGTGCCATCTTGCTGGTTGACCAAGATGGCTGTGTAAGATGCCCCAGGTTACTATTCCCTCACAGAATCTTTGAACAACTAGCAAAAATTGGAAAAGACATCTTCAGAACCTTGGATTTAGCAAGTGCCAAATCAAGAAAATGCAGCTTTAAAAAATGTTAGAGGATTTTGCTACCCTTCCCCCCAACTCCTTCCTGGTGCAGTGTGGAACCAGACTGTGCTCCCATTCTTGGTCCCTGCCCCTGTTCAGAAGGGAGAGAGTAACCCTTATGTGCACACTGGGGTGACTGTATGTCAGTCTATTGGGTGGCAGCATGAAAGACTGAACTAGGAAACTCATCTCTGGTTCACCCTCACAGAACTTGCCCTTCAAACAGAAGCAGCTTGCAGACAGCTAAAGCAGTATAAGAAAAATTAAGACAAAGCAGCCTGGGTCAAAAGATTACCTAATTTAAGGAACAAAATAGAACACGCAAGATGAGGGCAAAGTCTATTTCATAGGGAGTAAAGGGGCTATTCAAATCCCTGTAAATGGGGGACTTCTTAAGGTGACCAGCAAGCCCAAGCCCAGGACAAGAACCAGGTGGAGAGGACTCTGCAGTCCACATTCACGTTAGGCTGATGTTTTTTTTTTTTTTTTTTATCGGGAGGTCCCGGGGATCGAACCCAGGTCCCTCCATATGGAAGACGGACGCCCAACCAGTTGAGCCATATCCGCCCCCCTAGGCTGATGTTTTTGATAGGAGACCTAAATTCTGGAGGAGACCACCAGCCAAGGGCAGTCAATTTGCAAAGACTGCAAAAGGTGTTTTTGCATTGGTTTGTTGCTTTTGCTAGCTCCTGGCACTCAAGGAAATCTCTGTCATATCGCTAACTGTATACAAAATTAATGAATAACAGCTGAGACACTAAATCCCAGAGTTAACATTTTAAAATATTAAAATGTGCAGTGTGCAAAAGAAGATTACAAAACAAAGAAACAGGAAATGATGGCCCATCTAAAGGAACAAGATAAAATTCCAGAAGCCATCAAGGAAGAAAACCAGACTTTGTAAATATGGGAAAAAGGTTTTTAAAAAATTGTCCTCAATATACTCAAAGAGATAAAGGAAAACATAGAGAAAGAAATAAAGGATATCAGGAAAATAATGAATGAACAATGTAAGAATCTCAAAAAAAGAGAAAAAATTTAAAAAAGAAACATGAAGAAATACTAGAATCAAAGACTACAATAACTGAAATGAAAAATTCCCTAAAAGGGTTTCAACAGAAGACTGGAGATGGCAGAAAAAAGAATCAGTAAACTCAAAGACAATTGAATTGATTCAGGCTGAGGATCAGAAAGAAAAAATCTTATTGATGTGAACAGAGCCTCAGGGACCTTTGGGACACTGTCAAGCATGCCAATATGTGCATTATGAGAGTCTCAGAAGGAGAAGAAAGAGAGAAAGGAGCAGAAGGACTATTCAAAGAAATAATAGCAGAAAAATTCCCAAGTTTAATGAAAGACCTAAACATACCATTCAAGAAGCCCAATGATCTTCAAACAGGAGAAACCCAAAGAGAACAACACCTAGACACAAAGTAGCCAAACTGCTAAATGCCAAGGATGAGGGGAGAATTCTGACAGTTACAAGAGACAAGCAATATGCTCTGAACAGGGAGTCCCAATATGATTAAGTCCCCAATTCTCATTGGAAAACATGGAAAGAAGAAAGCAGTGAAGGAGAGCAGATGTAGGTCAAAGTGTTTGAGTGCCTGCTTCCCATGTATAAGGTCCTGGGTTTGAACGCTGGTACCTCCTAAAAACAGACAAACAAATGAAAAAAACCAACTCTCATTGGGGAATGGATGTAGCTCAGTGGTTGAGCACTTGCTTCCTATGTATGAGGTCCCTCCGCTACCTCCTAAAAACAAACAAACAAAAACAACTCTCATGGCAGACAGATGTAGCTCAGTGGTTGAGTGTCTGCTTCCCATGGATGAGGTCCTGGGTTCATTCCCTGCTACCTCCTTTAAACAAAAGGCAGTATAATAAATTATTTAATATGCTTTGGCAGTTTGAGATTATTTTATAAATCACAAAGGAAAAAGATTATGTTTGTAAATGAATCAATTGCTCTGGGTGTGATACCCTTTGACTGTATTAAATTCAGCTGAGGGAGCTTTGATTAGATTATTTGATAAGATTGCTTTGGGCTTTTGATTTGATAAGTCAGTGGGTGTAACTCAGGTTGAGTCCCCGCCCCTTTGTGGGGTCTGATAGAAACAGACAGACACAAGAAAAGAGACCTCTGTCATTTTTGATCCTGCCATGTGACAGAAAGGAGAAGGCTCAAACAGCCAAGGCCCTGGGGAGAGATGAGCCATTTGTCTGAGAGCTTACAGCTGAAATCAAGAAGAGAGCAGAAAAACCGAGACTTATATAGGAGGCCTGGAAAGAAACAAGCCCTATGCTAGCTTGCAGCTGAAATCTGGAAGAAAGCAGAACAGCTGAGCCACAGAGAGAATGCCTGGAGGAGGAGAGACCAGGTAGAGATTGCCCACTATCTTGCTTCAACATGTGTGGTAGCCGACTTTGGTGAGAAAGCAGGTCTTATGGTGCCTTGAGCTAGACTTTTCACAGCTTGGGAATTGTAAGCTTTTACCTCCAATTAAATACCCTTTATAAAAGCCAACAGGTTTCTGGTACTTTGCATCAGCACCCCTTGGCAGACTAATACAAGTACTGAAAGAAAACAATTGCCAACCAAGAATTTTACATCTGGTGAAACTGTCTTTCAAAAATGAGAGCCGGATTATGACATTCCCAGATGAAGAAAGCTAAGGGCGATCATCCCCCCCTCCCATGCTAAAAGGAGTCATTCAGAAGGACACCAGACAGTGGATTGAAGTGTCATAAAGAAATAAAGACCTCAGGTAAAGGTTAGCTTATAGGTAATTATAAATTCCAGTACTATTGTATTGCATTTTTGGTGTGTAAAACCACTTTTTACCTCTTACAAGTTCTCAAATAAAAATGCATAAGAAAAGATAAATCTATGGTTTTGGGCATACAATGTATAACAATAAAATCTGTAATAAGTACAACCAACAAGTGGGAGGACAGAGGATTATAGGAACAGTGTATGTGTATGCTATTGAAAATACATTGGTATCAAATCAAATGTGATTATTATAGATTTAGGGTGTTAAATTTAAGCTCCTTGGTAACCACAAAGAAAATATCTGAAAATATATACAGAAATAAATGATAAGGGACTCAAATGGTAAAATACAAAAAATCAAATAAATATGAAAGGAGACATTAATGGAAGAATTGAAGGACAAAAAAGTTATAAGACTTACAAAGACTATATAGCAAAAGGCAGAAGAAAGTGCTGCATTATCAGTAGTTACTTCAAATGTAAGTGGATTAAACTCTCCACTCAAAGGGCAAAGAATGACCAAATGGAAACAAAAGCGTGACCCAGTTATACACTATTTACAAGATAATCACCATAAATTCAAGGACACAAGTATATTGAAAGTGAAGGGATGGGAAAAAATACGTGCAAATAGTAACCAAAAGAGAGTTATATTAATATCAGATAAAATAGACTGTAGGTCAAAAACTGTTATGAGGGACAAAGAAGATCACTATATACCAATAAAGGGGTCAATTCAACAAGAAGAAATAAAAATTATAAATATAGGCACATAATGGAAAAGCCCCAAAAGATATGACACAAATATTGACAGTTTTGAAGTAGAAAGATGGTTTGACACTAATTCTAGGAGACTTCAAATACCTAGACAGAAGGCCAATAAGGAAATAGAAGACTTGAGTGATACGATAAACCGGCAAGATAAGAGACATATATAGGACACTTCACCCTACACAGCACAATATACATTCTTCTCTAGTGCACAGCCATAATTCTCCAGTAGAGAACATATGTTAAGTCATAAAACAAGTCTTAATGAATTAAAAAAAACATTGAAATCATTCTTCTCTGATCACAATGGGATGAAGCTAAAAATTAATAACAGAGGGAGAATGGAAAGTTCACAAGTATGTGGAATTTAAACAATGCACTCTTAAGCAATGTGTCAAAGAAGAGTCACAGGAGAAATTAGAAAATAACTTGAGGCAAATGAAAAAATATAACATACCAAAACTTATGGGATGCAGCAAATGAAGTGCTGAGAGGGAAATTTATAGCTCTAAATGCTTACATTGAACATGAAGAAATATCTCACAACTGGAGAATCCAGTAAAAGAAACACAAACTAAACCAAAAGCAAGTAGAAGGAAGGAAGTAAATAAAGGTTAGAGTGGAGATAAGTGAAATAGAGAATTAAAAACAATAGAGAGGGGTACAGATGTGGCTCAAATGGTTGGGCATCCGTCTCCCATATGGAGGGACCCGGGTTCGATCCCTGGGACCTCCCAGTAAAAAAAAAACCAAAAAACAAACAAACAAACAAAAAAACAATAGAGAGAATCTAACAAAACCAAGAGTTGGTTCTTTGAAGAGATCAATAAAATTGACAAATTGTAGCTAGATTGAAAAAGGAAAAAAGAATGTGGACACAAATAAATACAATCAGAAATGAAAGGGGGAACATTGGTACTGAGCTCACAGAAATAAAAAGAAGGGTAAGAGGATACTATGAAAACTGTATACCAACAAATTAGATAACCAATATGAAATGGACAAATTCCTAGAAACACACAAAGGACATAAATTGATTCATAAAAAATAGAAGATCTCAACAGACAATAACAAGTAGAGAGATTGAATTAGTAATCAAAAACCATCAAATAAAGAGAAGCTCTGGACAAGATGGCTTTCATGGTGAATTTTACCAAACATTCCTAGAATTAACACAAATCCTGCTCAAACTCTTCCAAAAAAAAAATTGAAGAGGAAGGAATACTTCCTAATTCATTCTATGAAGCCAACATCACCCTAATACCAAAAGATATCACAAGAAAAGAAAATTACAGTTCAATATCCCTTATGATTACAGTTATAAAAATCTTCAACAAAATACTGCAAATGGAATTCAACAGCACATTAAAATAATTATACTCCATGATCCAGTGGAATTTGTCCCAGGTATGCAGGGGAGTTCAGCATAAGAAAATCAATCAATGCAGTATGCCACATTAAGAGAATGAAGGAAAAAATACTTATGATTATCATAATTGACTCAGAAAAGACATTTGAAAAAATCCAGTACCTCTTCTTGACAAAAACATTTAGAAAATTAGGAATAGAAGGAAAATTCCTCAACATGATAAGACATTAAAGGCATTCAAATTGGAAAGAAAGAAGTAAAACTTTCCTTATTTGCGGATGACATTATCCTATATTGAGAGAATTCTGAAAAATCCATAACAAAGCTAATAGAACTAATAAAGGAAATCAGCAAATAGTGGTGTATAAGATCAACACACAAATATCAATAGTGTTTTTATACACTAGTAATGAACTATCTGAAGAAGGAAATTAAGAAAAAAAATCTGATTACAATAGCAACTGAAAGAATCAAATATCTGGGACTACATTTAAACAAGGATGTAAAGGACTTAAAACATGGAAAAATACAAAACATCACTAAAAGAAATCAAAGAAGATCTAAATAAATGGAAGGACATCCTGCCTTCATGGATTGGAAAACTAAATATAATTAAATGTCATTTCTACCCAAAGTGATTTATAAATTCAATGCAATCCCAATCAAAATTCCAACAGATTCCTCTACGAAAATGGAAAAACCAATCATCAAATTTATATGGAAGGGTGAGGGGTCCTGAATAGCCAAAGTCATCTTGAAAAAGCACTTCCTGATCTTAAAACTTATTACAAATCTATAGTAATCAACCCAGCATGATAATGGCACAAGGACAGAAACAGGGAAATGGAATCTAATGGAGAGTTCAGAAATAAACCTATACATCATGACCAATTGATTTTTCACTAGCGTGCAAAGTCCACTCAATGGGGAAAGAATAGTCTCTTCAACAAATGGTGCTACAAAAACTGGATATCCATATGCAAAAGAATGAAGGTGGAATCCAACCTCACACTATATGCAAAAATTAGCTGAAAATGGATCAAGAACCTAATTATAAGAGTCAAAAGTATAAAACTCCTAGAAGAAAACACAGGAAGTATCTTCAGGACCTTGTTTTAGGCAATGGTTTCTTAGACTTTACTCCAAAAACATGTGCAACAACTACAACAAAATAGATATATGGGACCTCACCAAAATTAAAAATGTGTGCATCAAAAGACTTTATCATGAAAATAAAAAGACCATGTACTTAATGGAAGAAAATATTTGGAAACCACATATCCGATAAGGGTTTATTATCCAGAATATGTAAAGAAACCTTATGACTCAACAACAGAAAGGCAAACCAATTAAAAAAATGGGCAAAAGAATTGATAGGACATTTCTCCAAAAAACATACAAATAGCCAAAGCACATGAAAAAATGCTCAACATCATTAGCTGTTAGAGAAATGCAAATCAAAACCACAATGAGACACGATTTCAGACCCCCTAGAATGACTATTTAAAAAACAAACAAACAGAAAATAGCAAACATTGGACAGGATGCAGAGAAATAGGAACCCTCTTTTATTGTTAAGAACATAAAATGTGCAGCTGCTATGGAAAACTGTTTGGTGGTTCTTCAGATAGTTAAATATAGAATAACATTTGACCCAGCAATCCCACTTCAAGGTATATACCCAAAAGAATTGAAACCTGGGACTTGAACAGATATTTTCATGTTAATGTTCATAACCACATTATTCACAATTGCCAAAATGGAAGCAACCCAAGTGTCCATCAACTGATGGATGGATAAATAAAATGTGGTATACATATACCATGGAATATTATCCAGCCCTAAAAAGAAATGAAGTTCTGATACATACATCATCTTGGATGAAGCTTGAAGACAACATATTGCATGAAATAAGCTAGACACAAAAGTACAGATATTGTATGATCTCACTCATATAAAATAATTAGAATAGGCAAATGCATACAGTCAAAAAGTAGAGTACAGGTTACTGGAATCCAGGGTGGTGGGTAGGGAATGGAGAGTTAATGATATTGGTACAGAGTTTCTATTTGGAGTGACAGAATGTTTTGGTAATGAATGGTGGTGATGGTAGCACAAAACTGGAAATGTGATTAACACCAGTGAATTATGTATTTGAATGTGGTTAAAAGGGGGAAGTCTTAGGTCGTATATTTATTACTAGAATAAAAACAATAATAAAAAAAACCCATAGGTTTCTACAACATGGTGAGCCTTAATGTAAACTATGGGTTATAGTTAATTATGTAATTATACTAACATTGTTTCATTAATTGTAACAAAGATGCCACACTAATGCAAACTGTTAATAATAGGGAAAATTGTGTGTGTGAGGTGGAGTATATGGGAACTCTGTATTTTCTGCTTGATTTTTTTCTATAAACCTACTTCTTTTTATTTTTATTTATTTATTTATTTATTTTTCTTTTTAAAGATTTTATTTATTTATTCATTTATCCCCCCCTTGCTGCTTGTGCTCGCTGGGTCAGCCAACCACACCGTGCGGGCGGGCCCACCCCCCACCCCCACCAGGAGGCCCCGGGAACCGAACCCGGGGCCCCCCATATGGTAAACGGGAGCCCCACTGATTGAGCCACAGCTGCTTCCCCCTACTTCTTTTTAAAAAACTTTATTTCAACTTCAAAAATTAAAGTACCAGAAAAAAAAAGGCAGCTTAATGAATCATGGAAGCATTATTTTTTAAAAATCTTGTCCAGGTACTTTTATTTAATCCTAAAAACAAACTTAATTGTTTCTCCAGTGTTCCGAAAGATGAATAAATGAGCGCAGATTGGTTAAATGACATGACCAAGGTCTCCTTTAAACGTACTTCTAATAAAAAATAATATCAAAAGTTATGCCACCTTTAATTGATTGATATTCTTTCTCAGGTATGCTTCTCCAGGTTTGAAGAGGTCCTGGGGAATAATTATTTGAAACCTAGTACAGGAGTGACCTTACTCTCAGCTGTTTTATTTCTGTAGTGGTTTCTTCCCAATTCCAAGACTCTTGAAGTGTACATGTTGCTGAGTAATACTGGAGTCAAAAACCACAGAAAATATTGGACAGTGAAATTCAATTAAAAAATTGAATCCAAACCAAATAACTGCAGTCAGACAGCTCTTAGGGTGCGACTGTGAAGAAAAACAAAAACAAAAAACAAAAACAAGGTCAAATGAGTAGTTTGGTAGGAGGGGAGGCACCCGGGGCAAATCCAATATGTAGATGAGAAATGGTGGGCAAGCAAAGCAGCCTTTCTCTTACAAACGACGCGAGATACTCACCTCCCACTGGGTCAGCAGGGAAAGTTGCTACCAAGAGCTTCAGAGGTCGGTCGGGGTGGACTGGACACCAGGTCATCACTTAGGGGAGTTTCTGAGTTAAACTGTCTTTCAATAGCTTTCATTTCATTACCAAACTTTGGGGTTAGGAAGGAAAAAAGAGAAGGGAGAAGGAGACGTTTCAAAGACCACTATCCTGGCTCAGGTAAAAGTTACTGTCCATGTGTATTTTTTTTTGTAATTGGAGAAGTTGTGGGTTTATGGAACAATCATGCATAAAATACAGGATTCCCATATACCACCCTATTATTATTAACACCTTGCATTAGTGTGGAACATTTGTTAACATTGATGTATGCACAATCTTATAATTTTATAATTTTATAGTCCATGGCTAAACTTAGGGTTCATTGTTTGTGTAATGCAGTTCCATAGATTTTTTTTTTTTTAATTTATTCTATTACTATATAAACAACTAAACATTTCCCCCTTTTAACCAGATATATATATATACATATATATATATGTCATATGTCATATATATATGTCAGTGATGTGAATATTACATTCATAATGTTGTGCTACCATAACCACCACCCACTACCAAAACTTTCCCATCATCTCAAATAGGAACTCTGTACATTTTCAGTCTTAACTCCCTATTCCTTAACCCCACCCTGTCCCCTGGTAACCTATAGTCTAGATTCTAACTCTATGAGTTTGCTTATCCTCATTCATATCAGTGAGATCATATAATATTTGTCCTTTTGTTTCTGGCTTGTTTCACTGAGTATTATTATTATTATTATTTTTTAAAGATTTTATTTATTTATTCATTTATGCCCCCCCCCTTGCTGCTTGTGCTCGCTGGGTCAGCTAACCACGCCGCGCGGGCGGGCTTGCCTTCACCAGGAGGCCCTGGGAACCGAACCCGGGGCCTCCCATATGGTAAACGGGAGCCCTACTGATTGAGCCACAGCCGCTTCCCGACTGAGTATTATTTTTAATTGAACTCAGGCTTTGGAAAATAAATGTGAGAAGAAAGCTGAAGACATGGGGTCCCAGGCAGCTGGTCCCTGCATCCTGGCTTGACACCTCTTGCTTAGTGACCCTACAAATGGCAGCCCCTGTTTCCCATACCCTGACCCTCCAATCTGACTCCCCACCACTCCTCTCAGCTTGCCCTCCCCCCAGCTTCGTTCTGGGCTTTGCCTCCTTGTTCTGACCCCTTCTCAGGCTGACAGTCTCTGCTGTTTTCTTCCTCCAGCACTCTCCTCTTCATGGCAGCCTCCCACTGGGCTTGGCCCCCACATCCTTCCCAGCTGAAGGGGATTCCAACATCAAAGAGGTGGACACACTTGGTACAGGCATTAACCTGTGGCCAGATAGGGTTCAAAAGGTGTCTCTTAGGAGGGTGACAAGAGACTCCTTTGGCAAGCAGGACTGGCTTAGAAGGAGGAGTGTTGAGTTTCAGAAATCACAGCTAAGTATTAACAGAAAAGCCTGAGCTTGGCAAAATATTCTTTTCATATATACTTTATTTAGTCTAAAATTGAATTCATTGCCTGGTGGCAGCAGAAATAGTGTCTCCTAGTCCTCTGAATGAAACACTAAGTACTGATAGCTGGAGACCCAGAACTGGAACTGCCTTCCCTCATATGCATCATAAGCACCAAACTCCTATCCATCCTGCAAGGCCCAGCTCACATGTTCCCCCACCACAAAGCCAAACCATGTCATCTCTCAACTTAAACTATAGCAATACTGTGTTCTTCTCTTTTGTTACTTACAATGGTCTATCCCTCAAAAGACTTTTTTCTTTTTTTGATAATTTCTTTCTTCCCTTTTCCTAAAATATAAGCTGATTTTGGACAGGGATTGTATGTTATTCACTTGCATATTTTTTGTATTGTGTGTAACACAAACACAGTGTTCAATAAGTGGTAGATTGAAGTGTATAAATGCTTATGGAGGGAGGGAGGAAGAAAGGAAGGAAAGGAGGGAGGGAGGGAGGAAGGAAGGAAGGAGGGGAGGAAGGAAGGAAGGGGAGGAAGGAAGGAAGGAGAGGAAGGAAGGAAGGGGAGGAAGGGGAGGAAGGAAGGGGAGGAAGGGGAGGAAGGGGAGGAAGGAAGGGGAGGAAGGGGAGGAAGG
>JAKSZT010054399.1:10875454-10902196 GCA_026826555.1 Tolypeutes matacus
AGGAAGGGGAGGAAGGGGAGGAAGGAAGGGGAGGAAGGGGAGGAAGGAAGGGGAGGAAGGGGAGGAAGGAAGGGGAGGAAGGAAGGGGAAGAAGGGGAGGGAGGGAGGGAGGGAGGAAGGAAGGAAGGAAGGAAGGAAGGAAGGAAGGAAGGAAGGAGGGAAGGAAGGAAGAAAGGAAGAAAGGAAGGAAGGAGGGAGGGAGGGAGGAAGGAAGGAAGGGAGGGAGGAAGGAAGGGAGGAAGGAAGGAGAAAGTAAGAAAGCTAGACTATTTTGGTCCAGTCACCCAGGCAGCCTCAACAGATAACAGCCAGCTGTCTAGCTTCTCTAAACCCCATCATCATCTTCTTCGATAACATGGATCATCAGATGACCTACCCCTGAGGCTGCTATTGAGATTAAGTATGGAGAGGAGGTGAAAGGCTTACCGTGATTCCTGGCACACAGAAAAAGCTCAAATAGCAGTTAGCTTTAAATTTTTTTAAAATTACTGTTCCATTTTCTCAGATGTTGTCTTTTTATACCATGTATTTTGACCTTTTAACTCTATCCTGATGTGCAAACCTTGTTGCATATCTATTTCAATGATTCTCTTTGGCCCCCTATCAAATTTTTATTCCACCACTTCTGAGTTGAAGGAAAATCACAATTAAATGATAACGGCTTAAATGGCATAGATGCTTTTTTTCATCCCATCCTGGTTTTCAGGGAATCCAGAAAAATATAAGCTGGAGGAAGAAATCATTATTTTCAGCTAAAGTAACATCAATGTAGAAACTCTTTTTATCAGGAGTGAGATCACGATATCAGAGGAAAGAATCTGGTTTTGTTACTATGCCTTAGAAGAGAGCTAGGTTAGAGGGCAGGGAAAAAATATTTAGGCTGGTACATTTGAAGGCAGCTGAAGGGTTCAGTTTGAAATAACTTTTCAAAGTAATTTCCAAACTAGATGTAAAATAGATGCTTTCCATTTCCTGGGGATTGCCTGAATTCCAGAAAAAATGATTGAGAAATTAGACAGAGGAACTTGTTTTGCTGACTGAGAAAAATACAGCCGAGTTTTGTCATGCTGAGATGACAAAGCTCCCCCTCCTTAACGAATTGGGGTTATAATCAGGATGTGGCCCTTTCGGTTCTCTCCGGAGCTATTTTGGGTTATTTTTTTCTGAAGGCAGATGCTATTGTTAAATTTGAAGATGTTCCATTTAGTTCTTCACTCTTGCATGTGTGTATGCTTTTTGCAGGAAACACATTTAATTTAAGAATACACCCATTTTCTTTCACAGGCCCTTTTGGCCTGGTTATAATGTTTTTGTTTTGGAGGAAATTATACCTGAATGTTCCCCTTGAATTCTTTTAAGGGCCTGTGGTCCAAGCAGGTTGCTCATTGACCATGTCCCTATCCTAGGTCTAATAAAACTAGCTAAATTTGCAGGATATTAAGGTCTCCAGAAACTGTTTCGGGACCTAAAAGGGAGTGTGGGCTTTGGGTGAGGCCCCGCTTTAAGATTGTGTGTGTGAGAGGCTCGTGTTCTTTTAGTCCGTTGATGTAGGAGGGATGCGAGGGATAAATTAGGACATGGGGCTTTAGCTCCATAGATAAATATCCACACTAACACAGTTACAACTCACTTTTATTGAGTTACATGGCAGGTGCGGTTTTAAGCTCTTTGTGTGTATTCTCTCATTGAATTCTCCCAGTATCTCTCTAAGGCCAGTGTTACTATAATCAGCATTTACAGTTGAAGAAACTGAGGCTTAGAGAACTGTTTTTTTTTTTTTAGGAGGTACTGAGGATTGAACCCTGGGACTCGTACATGTGAAGCAGGTGCTCAACCAGTGAACTACACCCGCTCCAAGGCTTAGAGAATTTAAGTCACTTGCCCAGTTAACGGAACACAGAAGCTGGCACATCTAATTCTAGAGTCCATACCTTCATATCCAGCATCTTTTCCCTTTTACCCCCTTTATCCCTTTTGCGTTGTCTGGTTTCCTCTTAAGTTTACACGTGGTTCCGGTGAAAGCAACACCAGTCCAGTTCCGGCGGTAGAGCATGTGACTTGGGCTAAGCCAATCAGAGTAGAGCCAGAGTGGTTTATTAGGAGTGGGCATGTGACCCAAGGCATCCAATCAGAAAGAACTGCAGGGCTTTGGGTTAAAGGTGTTTCCTGCTCTGTACTTTGAATGGGGTGGATGTGAGTCCCAGGGCTGCAGAGACCACTGTGGTTATAGGACAGACTGTCCGAGGGGGGAGCGCTGAAGCTGGACCCACCTGGGAGCTTAGCAATCACAGAAACCAATGAGTTCACTGTGTGGTTAAGGGAGTTGAGATGGGTTCTCTGCTCCTTATGGTCAGAAACATTCCAAGGGATGGGATGAAACTGTTCCAAAGATTCTTAAGTAGTCTTCTTAGACCCCAGCCTGACCACTTTCCCTTAGGCACTGGCATTTCCCTCAAAATGTAAAATACACACACACACATACGCACACACACGCACAGAGGTTGAGATTTCCCTCAAAAACATAAAGAAGGGCCTGTGGTCACCAACAAAAATGCAGCTGGCTGATTTCCATGGGACAAGAGTTCCTTTGGTCCAGGAGGTGTAGCATAATCTTCAGTCAAATGGATTTCTTTCAGGAAAGCTTGAGGAGAAATCTTTAGATCACTTGGTAATTCTGAAACAGTAGTAATGTCTGTTTATGAGATGGTGAGAAGTAAATTTAGGTCCTTTGGTAGATTCTAAGTCTACCTCCCCCCACCCTACCTCCCACCAGCCAGCTAGCCTATCAAAAATGGATAAACAAACTGTGGTGTATTCACATGATGGAATATTATGCAGTGGTAAGAAGAAATGAAGTCATGAAACATATGACAATATGGAGAAACCTGGAGGACATTATGTTGAGCAAAGCAAGCCAGACACAAAAGGACAAATACTGTATGATTGTGCTCCTATGAACTAAAGATATTGTGTAACATATTGTATGATTAAAAAAATTATGTGTATCCAGTACATTTAATTGAGAATTGTATGTTTTTATTCATCTGTGTTTTCTTTTCATTTTTCAATTATTGTTTATATTATATTTTAGCTATTAAATGTACAAAATAAAGTTTAAAAAATAGTGGAAAGAAAGAAAACGTGCTGGAAGAGCTTGGCTTGGGGTTTCCCACCTCCCCCTTAAAAACTTCCTGGTTCCTGAGGAGGCAATTCCAAACTTGATCTTAGCGATCAGGTTTTGCCAGAGTGTTTAGGAATGATAATCATTTTGGTGTTTCTCCTGTTGGGGTTGTTTGTATTTTAATAGGAGACTCCTGAACGTTGAAAAATGTTCTCAGCTTGCAGGATTGAAATTAATAGTGAAATTTAAGGCCCGTGAACAGAACAGACATAACTTGAGGAACAGAAACTTTTTTTTTTTTGCCTCTCAAATCACACTCTTAGTGAAACTGCTGTGACCTCAACCAGGGCTAACGGCTGGGGTCAGCCTCACGTTAGAAATCTCTGTTCAATGCAGACCTGTAGCATCTTATACTTTCTCTTCCCCTTCTTTCTCTCTCTCCTTCCCTCCCTCTCTTCCTTCCTTCCTTCCTTCCTTCCTCCTCTCCCCCCCCTTCTCTCTCTCTCTCTCACTCTCCCTCCTTCTCTTTCTCACACACATTTTCAGTGAGTGTTTAAAAGGGTCAAAGCGACAAGGAAAGGAACACCTGGGTTTTGAAAAAATTAAAAGTGAGACTCATTCCCTGTTCTTTGCACGTCTTTGGGAGGCTGCGGCAGCCGTCTTGAGCTGACAGAGCATGTTGGGTACAGAGTCTACCCAGGGCCTTTACTGGGCTCCAGGACGTTTACTGAAATGGAAGTCTGCAAATGTCTTCAGCTGGAGGGAATGGTGAAGGACCGGCTATGCAGTTTACTGTTTGTGTACGTAGCAGCGTCATCGCCCATGAGGGTTAGGGGGCTTGATCCTGGGCCCGGCATGACCATAGCTCATCTTCTCCCTCCTGTATTATGTCTCCTATAATTTTGTCTCCCCATAACCCACATGCTGCTTCTACTATTTTGATTCACCAGGCTTTTATGGTCTGCTATTCTGAGTGGTTTAATTGTGTACAGCAGTTAATAGCAACTAACATTTTTTTTTTTTAATTAGGGGATTTGTTTCCTCTTTGGATCTCAAATATTCTGCCACTTTCATGGATATTAAAGAACTGAAAATGGTAAAGTCAACCCATGCAGGAGCAAGGGGCAGACATTGGGTCCTGGAGCACTCACTGGAAGTGGGAGTGGGGAAGAGGGCACAGGGTGGGGAAGGGTCTGCAGAGCCTGCCGGGTGATTCTGCATGTCCCTGGGGAGGCATGTGATGGAGGAGGAGGAGGCAGGTTTCCCAGAACGGGACAGGCAGCCTGCCCATTTGCTGGAGGCTTTGAAGCAGGCATATTTTATGCGAATGAATGCATCCACTGAGAGATGTGTGGCTTTTTAATATTTCTCGGACTGTGCACTCCACAAGGGCCAGGGCAGAATCTGTTTCTATTTTATTCCCCAGAGTTTCCCATATCCTGAGCACAGGACCTGGTTCAGAAGTTATTCGTTGAAGGAATTGATGAATGGATAAATGAGAGCCATTGTGTGCTAGGTTCAGGCATAGTCAAGCTTTTGGATAAATCCCAATGTAGGTAAAAAGAGTGTTTGGTTTCCATGTTTCCTGTCAAGTGAGGTTGTGACGTCACTCTTCATGAGGTTTCATCAACTCCTGGCTCCTTGCGAGGATGTGGGTGCCTGCCCAGGGGAGGAATGGCACATCTCCCTCTCATTTTAGCCAGGCTGTCACCTCCTGAATGTCTTAGAACTGCTTATGATGTGCTAGCAGCAAACGCTTGAATCTGGAGGAAAGCACATTTTAAATCCAGTGTTGCACTAAGATTCTTTGAACAAACCATGACTAACGATCGTGGACTAGCTCTCTTTATTCTCAGTAACCGAAAAAAAGGGGCCCTGAGGATCTGAAAAGCAGGTGAGACTGCTGTGAAGTGACCAATTAGAGAAGAATGCTTGACCTTCCTGATGGCTTGGTGACTAGCACAGGCTCATTAGAAACAGATAATTACATCTTCATTACATCTGTGAAATCTGAGGACATCTGGTCTTGGGGCTTAAATTAGCACCTGAGCTCTTGGGTGAGGCTCCTTTGTGCAGCTTCTCTCTGTCACCGGCTGGTTCTTTCTACACAGGGTTGAGGCGCTTAGAGTTTCCACAGGACGGGGCTAGTCATGCTTCTGAGCTGTAGTACCCAGTCAGGAAGAAATGACGGTCGCATTGGCACAAGCCACAGTGGAACCATTTTCATTGTACAATTTCAGCAAAACCTCATATTCCCCCTGCAAGGGACAAAGTTCCAGAATGAGGCATATGGACCACAATAAAACCAATCATTTAAGAAGTATTTGTTGAGCATCTTCTATTGCACATGTTGTAGGCACATGTGTAGGCACTGGGGATAAAATAGAATGAGACAAACAAAAACCCTGCCCTGTGGGGTTTCCAGTCTTGTTGGGGAGAGACAGACTCTCTTGCACAATAATTAAATATGCATGCCATGCCAGGTGATGACACATGCTATGAAGGAAAAGCAAGCAGAGAAGGGGATGGGTGGGAAGTGTTCGGTGTGGCAGAGTAGGGTGGGGACGAGGGCTACTGCTGGTTTGCAATTTTAAGAGGGTTGGTCAAGGCAGGCCTTAATGAGAAGGTAACATTTGGGCAAATCCCTGAAGGAGATGCAGGTGTGAGCCACACTGCTATCTGAGGGATGGGATCCCAGCAGGGGTGGGGGTACCCAGCAGCAAGGAGGCCAATGTGGTTTCAGGGAGAGGAGGTTGGGGGACCAGGCCTGCAGGGTCTGACTTCCACCCTGAAAGGGATGCAGCCATGGGAGAGTTTCAAGCAGAGGAGGGGCCTGATCGGATGTACATGCTAACAGCATCACTCTGGCTGCTGCATTGAAAGCTACTGTAGGGTGAGAGGGTGGACGCAAGAAGACCAAGTCGAAGGCTAGCAATAATCCCAGTGAGAGAAGACGGGGGGGGGGGGGCTAGGACTTGGACCTACCAGTGGAGATGGTGAAAAGTGGGTGGATTCTGGATAGATTTTGAAAGAAGAGCCAACACCATTTGCCAAGGAAACCCATGTGGGTGGGAGGGGGAGAGGCAGTGAAGGGGGATTCCAAACACTTTGGCCCAAGCATCTAGAGGGGTGAAGTGTCATTTGCTGAGACAGGAAGCAAAAGTCAATGGCCCCACACCACATGCTCTCACAGAAAGGCATCGGGCACATTCAAGTTTCCTTTCTGGTACTGGCTGCTCCATAGGGATTGTGCAGTGTAGTTAGTGTTTCAGGAGCTGAGCGGCTTTGGTTTTGTTCACTGCCGTAGGGGTGAGACTTGATTAGAACATTGCTAAGGTGTCATTAAACTTAACCCGAGATTCTTTAGGCTCCCATGAGTCTTACTGTTGAAATATCGTGCAGCTGTAATTTCAGAAGCTGAGTCAGGAACTTAACCAAGGCAATGTAAAAGTTAGAGAATTAATTACGAGTAAAGTTCAGCTCAAAATTGTATCTGATTCTTTGTTTAATAATGGTAGCACTAATAATAATAATAAAACTACCTTCCTTTTACCTTGTCATGAGCATTTGAGTACACATCCTATGAAATTATTGAAAGCCAGATGAAGTTTTCTTCATTGTTTCATGAGCCTAGGAAAGGATTTCCTAGTATTTGAAGGGAGGAAGGTATAGACTGTGGATTAGTCCCTGCTCAGGTTTAAAGGCTAGTATATTCAGGCACATGCTAGAAGGAGAGGGGAGGCAGGGCAGGGATAATGGACAGAACAGCTGGTCTTCCTGTCATTGAGGAGAGCACAGAATTTGTGAGTGAGGAATCAGGAGTTTCATTCTTGGCAATGACATGGTGCAGACTGTCCCTACAAGTTGTCCATATGCTTTGGGAGCCCAAAGGATCGCTAAATTCTAATTCAGAAAATAGCAGTCATAAAACAATGCAGGACACCAGGCAGAGGGACTCTGGGCCTGGGAAATGGGTTTGTTACAAAGAAAATAGTACCAAGAGACTGAAGATTAAGTGTTGTCTCGAAAAGGTTTCAGGCAAGCAGGAATTGCCCTCAGCATAGAGCCCATCCTTGGGGGATGTGGTTGGAGGAGGGGATCTCTCTAGAATTGTCTCTGTCCCATAGTAGGAAAGCAAAGTCTCTGAGTGTCGTGGGCTGGCTGTTAGCCATCTTGGGGTGAGCTGCCTCTGTTGCACATGTAAAATGCCCCTCTTGCTTGTGTACCCCATCAGAGCTGCCCAGGGGTCAGCAGGCTGGAGGCTGGGTCAGGGCTGATAAGGTTTCTGCTTCATGGGCCGGGGTCTCAGAATGGGACAAGGGGAAAGAGCCAGGCATATGGGTTCTGACGTCCTTAAACAACACAGGCCTAGGGGCACAACATCTGACCACTCTCTTTGCCCGCATTTGGGCCAGTATCTCCTGGAGCATCGTTATCCATCAGAGAATGCCATTACTGCACTTTGCCCAAATGTCTTAGAGGATGGCGGTAAAGCTCTATATTTCTAGTAAATTTTCTTTCAAAGGGTTTCTATGACATTAAGAAACTCTTTTCCTCCTCTACTTCATAGCAATTGTGAAAGTTAAAAAAAAAAGCAACTGGTTTAAATGAAAATCAATTATTTGCAGTTTTATTTTTTTTTTAAACTGTTTTTATTTTATTTTATTTTTATTTATTTATTTATTTTTTTAAGATTTTTATTTATTCATTCATTCATCCCCCCCTTGCTGCTTGTGCTCACTGGGTCAGCTAACCACGCCGTGTGGGCGGGCTTGCCTTCACCAGGAGGCCCCAGGAACTGAACCCGGGGCCTCCCATATGGTAAACGGGAGCCCTACTGATTGAGCCACAGCCGCTTCCCTATTTGCAGTTTTATATCAGTCTCCAATGGGGAGGGGAGTCGAGAAGGAAAATGAGCAAAGAAAAATAATTCAGATAGCAAATATTTTTTAAAAATGCAACTATCTGGGACAGTTTAGTGAATCCACACCCTCTACTGCTAAAAATGAAGAGAGTCTTGTTTTGCTTTCTTGCAAAACTTTCATTTTATACTGAAAGGCCAGAGGAGAAAACTCTGGAGGGGCCAGGCTGGAAACTCCCCAGCTGTGAGAGGATGACCTGTGAATGTCCAAGAGATCTAGAGAGAGATGCCACTCTAAACTGAGGAACTCAGAAGCTTGGGGCAGTAAGGAAACTTGCAGGAGCATTAAAACCAAGTTAAAGAGATTCTTTATGGTGAAGGAGACTCTTTTCTATAGTTATAGGCTGGTTTTGGAAGACTGTATTAGTCAGCCAAAGGGGTGCTGATGCAAAATACCAGAAATCGGTTGGTCTTTACAAGGGGTATTTATTGAAGACTTTATGGTTTCATGTATCTTCCTTTCTTCGAAGATGCACAGTCTCGCCTAAGATTAAAGCACGCATGTGGTTCTCTCCCGCATCCAAGCAGCTCGAGCTACATGGAGTTCGCGAGGACACTGGCAACCAGGCAGGACAAGACACCCCAGCATCCCTGTCAGTGGGGCCTTTCTCCTCAGAGGAACCAATGGGACATGAGATGCTAAATAGCAAAATGGCAAAACCAGGGAGTCAAGTATTTTAAGTGCCCACTATGTACCAGGTACTCTACCGGAAGCAGCAGTGTTATTGAGAAAAGGTTTTCTCAGTGACAGCCTGTGGGAAAGTTTTAGATGGTTGAATTCCCTTTTTTTCTGCCTCCTCTTCCTCCTCTCTTTCCTTTTCTTCCTCTTTCTTTTCCCCTCTTCCTTCTCTACTGTTCCTTCTTCAAGAAACCATTCAACACAATAATCAAGAAACTAAATCAAGACAAAATAAAACATAAAACAAAAACCTTACCTCAGGAATTACGAGTCCAGGATTATTAACAGGGCCAGCATAGTAAAACTGCTCTGAAAAACATATAAAACATAGATAACTTTATTCAAGCATTTAAAATGAAAATGATTTGCTCATATTATCTGTGGTTATTCTGTAACAATTGTTGACAATAAAATGATAGTAGCCATTGATATAAATATTTTCATTACCTGATCCCAACTTTACCATTCACGCATTCATTCATTCAACAAATATTTGTCATGTTACCATGTGGGCTGGCACTGGAGATCCATTGATGGAAAAAAGATCTCTGCTCAAATACTGGGGGATTGACAACACTTAATTAATTAACCAAGAAAATTACAGATTGCTAAAAGTTTTAAAAGAGACATGCAAGGAATGTGAGTGAGGCAGGATGGGCTGATTATTAGGAGTTCAGGATGGAGCCAGAATGTCCAGAGTTATAGCCCAAGACTACCTCCTAAAACTCTGTGTCCTTGATTAGTCATCATCCCTCTTTGGCCTCAGTTTCCTCCTTTGTAAGATAAATATGATGACAATAATGATGCCTACCTTATAGGGTTGTGAGGAATTAAAAGAGCATTGTAAAATTGTGCAGCCACTGTGGAAATCAGCTTGATGATTCCTCAGAGTGTTGAGAATAGACTGAATGACATGGCAATTTCACTTCTTGATACATATCCAGAAAAACTGAAAGCAGGAACTTGGACAGATATTCGTATACCAATGTTTTTAGTGGCCTTATTCAATAGCCAAGAGGTGGAAGCAAGAGTTTGTTTTGTTTCTTTTCTCCAGTCTCTTGAGCTGTGCACTTTCTATTTGGCTTTCCAAACTTCTCAGGGATACTATGATTTCTAGATATACTTTCAAGAATGTCTCTTTTGCTTTTGTTAGTTGGAATGGTCTTCTGCTCCTTGCAAACTAAGCAATTGACTGCTATGGTCATGAACCCGTCAACATCACTCATGTTTGGCATCAGGGTATGGGATATAGCATGGCCCAGTGTTTTAGTTTCCCAGCTGCTAAAAAAAAAAAAATACCATCCAATGGGTTGACTTAAACAGTAAGGAATCTTTGCCTCACAGTTTTGAAGCTAGAAGAGGTCCAAAATCAAGGCATCAGCAGGGCAATGCTTTCTTCCCAGCAAGGTGATGCTTTCTTCCCATAGACTGTGGCATTCTAGGGCTGGTTGCTGGTGATCCTTGGTCCTTGGCTTTTCTGTCACATGGCGATGAACACGGTGGTCTCTCATCCTATTTCTTCTGGGTTCCACTGACTTTTGGCTTCTGGCTCCTTCCTGTGGCTTCTCCCTCCTTATGATTTTTCACTCTGCCTCTAGAGGACTCCAGTAATCTAGATTAAGCTCAACCTGATTCAGTTGGGCCACACCTTAATTGAAGTAACATCCTAAAGTGATTTTATTTACAATGGGGTCACACAAACCAGAATGTGGACCAAGACCCAGAACATAACCAAACTGGAGAACACAATTCAATCTATCACACCCAGGAAAAGAGTCAAAGAATAAGGACAGAGTGTGCCAGCTGCTGTCCGGTCTGCTTGCATTTCCCTGGACATATTTTCTACCCTTCTTATGCTTCTACGTATTGTCCTAAATGGCATAGAAAAACCAACTTGATCTTGGAGGCAGACAGGCTTGGGCTCTCTCCTACCCACTAGCTTAGTGACAATGGGCAATTTTCTTAACCACCCAGTAGCTCAGTTTCTGTACTTGCAAAATAGCAATAGTCAAGCTTCTCTTGCAGGGCATTAAGAAGGCCCAAGAATTTGCATGTAAAGTCCCTGAGCAGAAAAGAGTTGCCAGTAAGAGTAGAAACTACAGTAGTTATGAGTGCTTTGTTTTTTCTTTTTATTAGAGAAGTTATAGGTTTACAGAAAACTCATGCATAATATACAGAGTTCCAATATACCCTCCTGTTATTAACACCTTGCATTAGTGTGTTACATTCATTAATAATTCTTGAAAGAACTTTTTAATAATTGTACTATTAATTGTAGCCTTCATTTATACTTCATTTACAATAGGGTTCATTGTGTTGCACGATCCTATGCTTTTTAAAAATATTTATTCTAGTAAAATATATATACAACCAAAATTTTCCCCCTTTAGCCACATTCAAATATATACTTCAGTGCCATTAATTACATTTGCAATGTTGTGCTACCATCACTGCCATTATCAAAACTTTTCCATCAAACCAAATAGAAACTCTGCACAATTTAAACATTAAACATTAACTTACGTCTTTTTGCAATTGTGAGCAATGTGACTATGAATATGGATGTGGAAATATCAGTCGAGTTCTAGTTTTCAATTCTTTTGGATATACACCTAGAAGTGGGATTGCCGGGTCAAATGGTCATTCTATATTTAACTATCTGAAGGGCTGCCAAACTGTTTTCCATAGCAGCTCACCATTCTTTTTTTTTTTTTTTTTTTAGGTACTGAGACAGGGACTTCATATGTGGGAAGCCGGCACTCAACTACTGAGCCACCTCAGCTCCCCTGAGTTAGTTTCTTTTTTTGTTTGCTTGTTGTTTTGTCCTTGTTTCTAGGAGGCACCAGGAACTGAACTTGGGACGTCCTGTGTGGGAAGCAGGTGCTCAACCGCTTCAGGCACATCTGCTCCCCTACTGTACCATTCTTTTTTTAATTTTAATAGATTTTTAATTTAAAAAAGATATTGAGATTACATACATGTTGCATAAAAATATAAGGGATTCTCATATGTCCCACTCCTACACCTCCCACATTTTCCCACATTAACAACATCTTTTATTAGTGTGGTACATTTGTTACAATTGATGAAAACATTTTGGAGCATTGCCACTAAGCATGGATTGTAGTTTACATTGTAGTTTACACTCTTTCCCACACATTTTTGTGGGTTATGGCAAGATATGTCATGGCCAGCCATTCTTAACAATAAATGAGTGTTCCTATTTCTCCACATCCTGTCCAACACTTGTAATTTTCTTTCTTTCTTTCTTTCTTCCTCCCTGCCTCCCTCCCTCCCTCTCTCTCTCTCTCTCTTTTTCTCTCTTTCTCTCTCTCTTTCTCTCTCTCGTTCTCTCTCTCTCTCTCTCTCTTTCTTTCTTTCTTTCTTTCTTTCTTTCTTTCTTTCTTTCTTTCTTTCTTTCTTTCTTTCTTTCTTTCTTTCTTAATAGCCAATCTAGTGGGTATGAAATGGTATCTCATTGTGGTTTTAATTTGATTTCCCTAATAGCTAATGATGTTGAGCATCTTTTCATTTGCTTTTGGCCATTTGCATATGTTTTTTTTTGAGAAATGTCCATCCGAGTCTTTTGTCTATTTTTAAATTGGGTTGTTCATCTTCTTATTGTTGAGTTGTAGGGTTTCTTTATATATTCTGGATATTAAACCCTTATACGGATATGTGATTTCCAAATAGTTTCTCCCATTGAGTATGTTGTCTTTTTACTTTCATGATAAAGTCCTTTGATGCATGAACATTTTTCATTTTGAGGAGGTCCCATTTATCTATTTTTTCTTTTGTTGCTTGAGTTTTGGGTGTGAAGTCTAAGAAACCATTGCCTAACACAAGTTTGTGAAGATGATTCTCTACATTTTTTTCTAGGAGTTTTATAGTTTTGGTCCTTATTTCAGGTATTTGATACATTTTGAGTTGATTTTTTGTATATTGTGTGAGGTAGGGGTCTGTCCACTTTTCTTTCTTTTTTTTTTTTTTGCATATGGACACCCAATTTTCTCAGTACAATTTGTTAAAAAGCCTATTCTTTCCCCACTGAGTGGACTTGGCATGCTTGTCAAAGATCAGTTGGCTGTAAATGTGAGGACTGATTTCTGAACTCTCAGTTCAATTCCATTGGTTTGCATGTCTGTCCCTGTGCAAGTATCATGGTGCTTTTATTACTATGGTTTTGTAATAAGTTTTAAAATCAGAAAATGTGAGACTTCCAACTTTGTTCTTCTTTTTCAAGATGGCTTTGGCTATTCAGGGCCCTTTTCCCTTCCATATAAATTTAATGATTGGCTTTTCCATTTTTGCAAAGAAGGCTGTAGGAATTTTGATTGGGATTGTTTTGAATCAGTAAATTGCCTTGGGTAGAACTGACATCTTAAAAATATTTAGTCTTCCAATCCATGAACATGGAATATCTTTCCATTTATTTAGATCTTCTTTGATTTCTTTTAGCAATGTTTTGTAGTTTTCTGTGTACAAGTGCTTTACATCCTCAGAGTTATTCCTTGACATTTGATTCTTTGAATAGTTATTGTAAAGGGAATTTTAAAATTGGTTTCTTCAGATTGTTCATGCCTAGTGTATAGAAAAAATACTGAGTTTGCATGTTGATCTTGTACCATGGCACTTCACTGATTGTGTTTATTAGTCCCAGTAAACTTTGCTGTAGATTTTTCAGAGTTTTCTCTATACAGGATCATGTCATCTGCAAATGTGACCTAACATGATCTCTCCTGGAGAATGAGCTATGTGCACTAAGAAGAATATGCATTCTCCTGCTGTTGGGTGCAGTGTTCTATATATATGGCTGTTAGGTTTAGTTGGTTTAGAGTATCATTGAATTCTTCTATTTCATTCTTTTTTTTTTTTTAGGAGGTCCCAGGGATTGAACCCAGGACCTTGCACATGTGAAACAGGCACTCAACCATTGACCCACTCCACTAACCCTATTTCATTCTCGATCTTCTGTTTCGAAGTTATATCCTTTCTGGAAATTGGTGTATTGACATAACCTACTACTCATGTAGCACCATCTATTTCTCCACTCAAATCTGTCAATATTTGCTTCATGTATTTTGGGGTTCTGTTGTTAGATGTATATATATTTATTACTGTTACACCTTTTTATTGCATTGGTCCCTTTATTAGTATATAATGACAATCTTTGTCCCTTGTAAAAGTTTTTTACTTAAAGTCTATTTTATCAGATATTAGTATAGCTATCCCAGGTTTCTTTTGCTTATTACTTACATTGTATATTTTCCCCATCCATTCACTTTCAACCTACTTATGCCTTTGAATTTAAGGTGAGTCTCTAATAAACAACATATAGTTGGGTCAGGCTTTTTTTTTTTTCCAATCCGTTCTGTCAAACTATGTCTTTTGACTAGAGAGCTTAATCTATTTACCTTTCAAGTAACTACTGATAATGCAGTAGTTTCTTCTGCCATTTTGTCATTTTGACTTTGTAATCTTATACCTTTTTTGACCCTCAATCTTCCTGTTTCTTTCTGAATATACTTTTCATGTGATTTTTTTTTTTTTTTATTACTATGGGGGCATCTAAACAGTAACAATCATTTTTGCTTGACACCAAGTTTTCTTCAATAGCATACACATACACAGTTCCTCTACCACTCTATCCCCCTACTTTTTCTTGAACTTGTTACAAATTACAACTTTGTACACCATATGTTTTTAATGCATTTGCATTTTAGCACTGTAAGAAGCAAGAAATGGAATTTCATAACAACAATACAATACAATAGTACTGACATTTCTAATTAACCATATGGTTACCTTTACCAGAGGTATGTATTTCTTTAAGCTGCTTTGAATCATTGTCTAGAGTCCTCTCCTTTCAATCTGAAGAATTCCCTTTAGAATTGCTAGTGGGGTACATCTAGTGGTGACACATTCTCTCAGCCATTTAAAAAAAAAATCTGGGTATGTCTTAAGCTCTTCCTAATTTTTGAAAGATAGTATTGCAAGATATGAAATTCTTGGTTTTGAATTGCTTTCTTTCAGCACTTTAAATATTTTTGTGCCACTGCCTTCTTGTGTCCATGGTTTCTGATGAGAAATTGGCACTTAATCTTATTGGGATTTGCTTGTACAAAATCTGTTGTTTTTCTCTTGCAGCTTTCAGAACTCTGTCCTTGACATTGGAAAATTTGATTACTATGTGTAATGAATGCTTGTCTTTGAGTTCACTCTGTCCAGTAAGTCCAAAGTCTGATACTCTTCATTGATGGTTTCTGGATTTTTATGTTGTTCCTTTGGGTGTGCCAACATTTCCTGTTTCTGTTCGTTCTGTAATTTTTTGTTGCACACTATATATTTTAATATCTTAAAGTGTTAACTCTGGGATTTAGTCCTTGAGCTGTCTGTTCCTTAAGTTTATATCCAGCTAGTGATATGATAGAGTTTTTCTTGTATGCTAAGAGCTAATCAAAACAAACAAATCAAGGCAAAAGACACCTTCACCATCTTTGCAAATTGGTTCTGCTTTAGCCTGAACCAGATTTCAATTGCCAGGGGGCACATGGAAAGTGTAGAATCCTGTCTTATCTGGGTCTGCATGGAATCATTTCTCTTCCTGAGTTTGTGCTTGCTACAGACCTTAAGAATTCTATGTTTACAGTTTATGGGAATTCAAGTGAATGCCCCCTCTAGTCCCTTTGAAAGATACTTCCTCTCCCTCCTGGGGGAACTCTTGACTAACTAAATGCACATAGTCCTTTGCCTCAACTTAGTTGTTTCTCACACTGTTCCAGCTTTCTGAAGCAGCTTCTCTGCCCTCAGGACAATATTGGGGGGTGGCAGGGGTGGAGTCTGAGCCATGTTCCCTGGCTCAGACTTCCACTGGATATATTGGCACGGGCATACATGCACCCCACTATGTACATAGGGACCACTTTTCTACCTCTGGAACAGGGCCAGAGACCCACAGTGAGAGTGCAAGCTGACTCCACCCTGCATTGAGGAGAGGATGTGGGAGGGGCGAGCAAGGGTGCCAGGAGCTTCTTCTATGGCTTTTGAAGCTGTGTTTTGTTTTTCTTTTTTAATTTTTTAAAATAAGGAAGTGACAGGTTTACAGAAAAATCACACAGAAATAGAGTTCTCATATACCATCCTGTTATTAACATCTTGTATTAGTGTGATATATTTGTTAAAATTGAAGAAAGAATAATATTATAATTGCACAATTAACTATATGTATAGTCCAGGGATTACATTAGGGTTCATTGTTGTGTTGTACAGTCCTATGTTTTATTATTTAAAATTAAATAAAAATCAATTTTATTGATACACATTCATAGCCTACTGTATTAGTTAGCCAAAGGGGTGCTGATGCAAAATACCAGAAATCTGTTGACTTTTATAAAGGGTATTTATTTGGAGTAGAAGCTTACAGTTACGAGGCCATAAAGCATAATTACTTCCCTCAAAAAGTCTATTGCCACGTGTTGGAACAAGATGGCTGCCGATGTCTGCAAGGGTTCAGATTTCCTGGGTTCCTCTCTTCCCAGGGCTTGTTTCTCTCTGGGCTCAGCTGCTCTGCTCTCTCCACAAGGCCAGCTGTAGACTGTCAGGGGAATGACTCTGTCTCTCTCTCCCCAGGACTCAGTTCTCTCTGGGCTCAGCTCCTCTGCTCTCTCCAATGTGTTTACTTCCTGGGCTCCAGCTCAAAACTCCAACCTCCCTTCTCTGTGGTGCAGTTTCTCTGTGAGTCCCTGCCAAGGGGGCAGGAGCTCAACATATTATTGATGTGGCCCAATCAAAGCCCCAATCATTATTTAATCAAGTAAAAGTGAAACTTCTGAATCCAATAAAATCTAATATGCCCAGAGGAGCAGACAGTTTACAAACATAATTCAATATCTATTTTTGGAATTCATAAATAATGCCAACCTGCTACACCTACACTCCATCCAAAGTGTACAATCAATGGTATTTAGTATAATCACACAGTTAGGCATTCATCACTTCGATCACTAGTAAAGTGTTTTCATTACTTCAATAATAATAATAATAAAACAAAAAACAAACAAAAAACTCTACCCCTTAATAATCATCTCTCAATCTTGCTATCCTTCCCCTGCTCTACATAGCTATTATTCTGTCTCTCTAATTTATTAGCATTTGTATTTTGTGTAGACAGAGTCAAACAATCTGCAGTACCTTTTGTCCAGTTTCCTTCACTTAGTATATTTCCTTTTATTTTTTTACCCTTAATGGAAAATTATTGATATATTACTATACACTACTATCCATAGTTTGTTTTGGTTGTATTTTAGTCCAAAATTAACATTTTCTAACATTAACATACATTTATTCTGTTTCAAAGACAAACAGTCTTATATATGCAATATTACCCACACTTGTATTTCACGTGAGTGTTCACTATGCTATACAGTCCCATGTTACACTTTTAGCTTTACTTCTAGTAATATACATGACCTTAGACTTTCCCTTTCAGCCACTTTCATATCCATAAATTAGCATTGCTAGTTACAAAGGCTATGATGTTCTTTCACCGTTTCTATTCATTTCTAAAGATTTACAAACAACCTTTTTACCAATTCTGCACAGATTAAACCTCAGTTTTCCAATCTCTAACCTCGTTCTATTTCTGGAGACCTATATTCTAGTTATTAACTCCATGAATTTACACAATATATTCCGTTCATAATAGAACAATCATACAGTATTTGTCCATTTGTGTCTGGCTTGCTTCCCTCAGCATAATGTCCTCCAGGTTCATCCATGTTGTCATATGCTTCACAACTTCATTTCTTCTTAGAGCTGAATAATATTCCATCATATGTATACACCACAATTTGTTTATCCATTCATCAGTTGATGGACACCTTGGGTTCTTTCCATCTTTTGGCAATTGTGAATAATGTGATGAACATCAGTGTGCAGGTGTCTGTACATGTCACTGCTCTCAGTTCTTCTGGGTATATACCTAGTAGTGGTATTGCTGGGTTATGTGACAAATACTTCTTTAGGAACTGCCAAACAGTCTTCCATAGTGACTGTACCATTCTACATTCCCACCAACAGTGAATAAGTGTTCCTATCTCTCCACATTCTCTCCAACATTTGAAGTTTTCTGTCTTTTTAATAGTGACCATTCTAATAGGTGTGAAATGATATCTCATTGTAGCATTGATTTGCATTTCCCTAATTGCTAATGATGTTGAACAGTTTTTCATGAGTTTTTTCACCATTTGTATTTCTTCTTTGGACAAATGTTTATTCAAGTATTTTACCCAATTTTTAATCAGGTTGTTTGTCTTTTTATTGTTGAGTTGTAGCATCTCCTTATATATCATGGATAGTAAACCCTTATTGGACATGTGATTTCCAAATATTTTCTCCTGTTGAGTCAGCTGCCTTTTCACCCTTTTGACAACGTCCTTTGAAGTGCAAAAGTGTTTAATTTTGTGGATGTCCCATATAACTTTTTTTTTTTTTATCTCAATGCTCAATCTTTAAGTATAAGATTTAAGAGACTCCACCTACCACCAGATCTTGAAGATGTTTCCTTATATTATCTTATAGTAGTTTTATAGTTCTGGCTTTTATATTTAGGTCTTTGATACATTTTGAGTTACTTATTGTATAGGGAGTGAAATAGGGTCCTTTATCATCCTTTTGGTTATGGATATCCAGTTCTCTCAGCACCATTTGTTGAAGAGACTGTTTTGTCCCAATAACATAACCTTGGCAAGTTTATCAAAAACCAGCTGGCTGTATAGGTGAGGGTTTATTTCTGGACTCTCAATTCTATTCCACTGATCAATGTGTCTATCTTTATGCCAACACCATGATATTTCATTCTTTTTAAAGATTTATTTTATTTATTTTTATACATTTAACTGCGCCCCCCGCCTCCACTTTTGCTGTTTTTTTTTTTTTTTTTGTGTGTGTGTGTCCATTCACTAGGCAATTCTCTGTGTCTGTTTCCTGCCCTCTCTTCTCATCCTTCTCCTCCTGTCTTTACCGGGATTTGATCCTGAGAATCTCCGATGTGGGAGAGAGGCATTCAGCCACCTGCGCCACCTCGGTTCCTGTTTTTTTGTCATGTCTTGTCTTGGATCTCCCTTGTGTCACTCTCCTGTTGCATCATCATCTTGCTGTGTGGCTTGGCGGGGCCTGACACACCTGCATGCGGGGCCTGGGGACTTGTTTGCTCACCGGGCCTGGGGGTTCACCCGCTCCCGAGGCCTGATGGCACTCACGCATGCTGGTCCTGGCGGCCTGCACACCTTCTATATTTTTCTTTATTTTACCAGGAGGTCCCAGGGATCAAACCCAGGTCCTTCCATATGAGAAATGGATGCCCAACCATTGGAGCCACATCTGACCCCCAACACCATGATATTTTGATCACTGTAGCTTTGTAATATGTTTCAAGGTCTGGCAATGAGAGTTCTCCTGCTTTACTCTTCTTTTTCATCTATTTGCTTTTTGGCTAGTCAGGTGCCCTTTCTCTTCCAAATTAATTTGATAATTGACATTTCTATTTCTGTAGAGTAGGCTGTTGGAATTTTGATTATTGAATTGAATCTATAAATCATTTTGGGTAGGATTGACATCTTTATGATATTTAGTCTTCCAATCCATGAACATAGACTTTCTTCCATTTGTTTAGGTCTTTGTGGCAGTTTGATATTATTTATGAATCCCCCCAAAAAGAGAATAATTATGCTTGTAAACTGGTCTGTTCCTTTCCCTTTGGTTGTATTAAATTCAAAGGTTTTAAGTTTACTTGAGGGAAGCGGATGTGGCTCAAGTGATTGGGCTCCCATCTACCATATGGGAGACCCCAGGTTCAATTCCCTGGGCCTCTTGGTGAAGGCAAGCTGGCCCACGCCCGTGGAGAGCTGATGGCCCGCACCCGCAGAGAGCTAATGCAGCAAGATGACGCAACAAAGGGAGACAAGCAGACACAGAAAAACGTGCAGCAAATGGACAGAGAGAACAGACAGCAAGTACAAGTGGCAAGGGGCGGGGGAGGGAATAAATAAATAAAATAAATCTTTTTTTTTTTTTTTTTTTAAGTTTATTTGATAAAAGATTAGGGATTTGATTCAACCAGGTCAGTAGGGCATGACTCAGGATTGAGTCCCCGCCCCTTTGGCAGGCTGATATAAATGGACACTCACATGGGAAGAGAGAGAGAGCTCCATAGACACGGAAGAGGAGACAACTTGGTCATTTTGGTCCTGCCATGTGATAGAAAGGAGAAATTTCAAACAGCTAAAGCTCTGGGGAAACCTGAGCCATTAGCCTGTTATTTTGTAGCTGAAGAGAGCAGAACCCTGAGCAGCTGAGAAGGTCCAGAAAGAAATGAGCCCTATGCCAGCTTACAGCTGAGATCAGAAGGAGAGACCAGGCAGAGATCATCCGCCATCTTGCGTCAACATGTGGCAGCCAACTTTGGTGAGAAAGTACCTCTTACGGTACCTTGAGTTGGACTCTTTAGGGCCTTGTAACTGTAAGCTTTTACCCCAAATACATACCCTTTATAAAAGCCAACAGATTTCTGGTACTTTGCATCAGAATCTCTTTAGCTGACTAACACAGTCTTCTTTGATTTCTTTTAGCAGTGTTTTGTAGTTTTCTGAATACAATGCCTTTACATCTTTGGTTAAATTGATTTCTAGGTATTTGAGTCTTTTTGTTGTTATTGTAAATGCAATATTTTTCTTTATTTCTTCCTTAGAGTGTTCAGTCCTAGTGTACAGAAACATTACTAATTTTTACGTGTTGGTTTTGTATCCTGCCATTTTGCTGAACTCGTTTATTAGCTCAAGTAGCTTTGTTGTAGACATTTCTGAATTTCCAAAATATAGGACCATGGCATCTGTGAATAGTGAGAGTTTTACTTCCTTTTTTCCTATTTGGAAATGCCATTAATTTAATTTTCTTGTCTAATTGTTCTAGCTAGAACTTCTAGTATAATGTTGAATAACAGTGGTGATAGTGGGCATCATTGTCTTGTTCCCAATCTTTGAGGGAAAGCTTTCAACCTTTTCCCATTGAGTAAGATGTTGGCTGTGGGTTTTTCATATATGTCCTTTACCAAATTGAAGAACTTTCCTTCTATTCCTATCTTTCCACGTGTTTTTTTTCTGTAATGAAAGGATGCCTTTCCTGCCTCAGGGCTGTTCAGAACCTCTCAAATCAGACTTTCTCAGAGACTGCTCTCCCTTTCCCTGCAGTTCTCCTCCCCTTTCCCGGGTGGTAAATAATTCCACTCCTTTCTGAGTCCTCAACAACCAGCCCAGGTCAGTAGGGATGGTGTTTGAGAGGGTTGGACCTCTTTAGTTCCCTGCTGGCTCCCAGGGCAAACAATGGTACGGCCTATCTGGCCTGGAAAGGCTCCTGGAGCACAGCAGACCGAATTTATTGGCCAAAAGCTGAACTAGCCTTAGGTTGCATTCCTTTTTCTCCCCTTTTCTGGAGAAGTGGATCCTCTGTACCCCTTTCTGTCCATAGCTACTGGCCAGAGGCTGGAGGACTCAAAGCTGTCTGCTCTGATGGATGCCGGCAGCTGCACCTGCAGCTTTTACTCACAGACTTTCCTCCCTCCAGATTCTTTATCTTTGCCTTTCTCTCTTGAGTGGTGCCCTTGCCTTCCCCTGGTGTCTTAAGCCCTAGACCATTTTCTCACTGTCCTCTAGCTATTTTTCTAAGAGAGAAGTGAGTCTTGCATCTCTCTAATCCTCCATCATCCAAAAATAAATAAATACATAAAAATAAATCAAAGCTGCATTTTCTTGGTTTAGTACTTGCCGGATTAATGCAAACCTTTAATTGTTTCCCATAGCTTTGAGGAAGGTTGCTATCTTTCAGACTCCTCTGCCCCCTTTGCCTGAGGGGAATGGAATAATGGCTGCTCTCAATGTCTGCCCGAGGGATCTTACATAGGCGATCAAAGATAGAGATCTGTGATCAGACTGCACATCCCTGGAGTTTTGAGGACTAGTTCCGCAAGCTGTGCTCCGAGCCCGAGCTCTGGTCCCCACGGCTACTGGCCATGAAGCTGGGGGAAGAGGGGTGGTAGGCACCTCAGAAAGGGTGAAACTCACTGGTATTTATCACAATTTACCAGCCTCTTTCTCCTGCTCCTCCCTGGGTGCTACACGGGGTTCCACTAGATTCTGGAATTTCAAAGTAGTTGATTCACACAGTTCCTGCCAGTTCAATAGTTGTTTTAGTGGAGGCACTGATTCCTGGAGCTTCCTACTCCAACATCTTCCCACAATCCCTTGTTATTAGTTTTATTATTCACCGGATGTGAAGTAGAGTATGCACGCCCAACAGGTGGAGACTGAGGTACACAGAGACTCGTTTTCTTGCTAAGCCAATGTGCAAAACTACTGAGTTCTGTCAGTGCATTTTTTCAAAACTTCTGTTTTAAAAAAAATCAGTGAATACAGCGCTTTGAGGAATATCATTCAGATGATATCTAACATTTCCTTATGTTCATTTAATGCTCCAAGATTTGCTAATTTGTGCCCTTCACTATTAACAGGTTTTTTTTTTTTTTTTTACTGGGGTGAGAGATTTTCATTAAATAGGTCTCTTACACTTTACAGTCTCCACTGGAGCTTTTCTGGGGTCCATGAAGTTCCTGAGAATTGCTTCAAGTAACTCATGAAACTGTCCCCCCCACCTTTTTTTTTTATAACCTGATGAAACAACACCTAAAATTAAATTTTCACTCCTTCCTTTCTGAGATCCTCTCCAAATCTGAGATTCCTTTAATTAACATTCTCACACTCCAGCACTATAAAAAGAGGCCCAGTGTATCTGCACCCACTTCTTCCTTCCCTTCATTTGAAATCTTTATCAGTTTTTAATGTGCAGTGGATTAAAGAAATTCACCTTGTTGGTTCTGAAGCCATGCAGTCATCACCGGTAAATCAGTTTTGTTTTGTTTTTTGACCCAGATCTTTGTGCAGTTGGCACATATAGCCTTCTTTAGAGAGGAAATTGATTTTAAATCGTTGAAATAAAAGGGCCCAAAGGGTTTCTGATTAGACTCATGGGTCCCTCTTGCTTTCCACCTCTTTGTTCTCAGTTTCTTGGACAGAAGCTGGCATCTCAGCACTGGCTGGATGTGTGTGTGTGTTCTAGCCATTTCCCAGCCTGGTATCTTATTGGAATTCCCTCCAATCTTCCACATTTATCACAAAAAAGTCATCTGCATTTAAGCATTATTAGGATGCTTGACTATAAAAATTCCTGGAGTTAGAATTTATCATAAACACGTGTAATTAGTATATTTAGAACAAAGATTTTTTTAAAAATTATAATTTATTCATTGACTCATCATTTTCTGAGCCCTTTTACTATCTGCCAGGCCCTGTGGTGTCAGAATTGAACAAGGAGGACGGAGCCTTCTTCTCGCCCTCTGGTGAGGAAGCAGACACTGAGTGGATGTGAAGTGGGCGGGAGCTCACTTGCTAGCTTATTCTAATTTGGCCTCCTCCCAGCAGTGATGTCCACGTTCACGCTGGTGCCTCAGGGATGAACAGGAGGCGGCTGGGGGAAGAGGGCGGCGGGAGAGTGTTCCTGGCAGCCCAGAACATCAAGTCTCTGGAGTGAGAGGGAGTGAGCGCATGACTTCATTACTGTGAGTTCCAAATATAATCTTTGCTCGTGGCCTCCGACATTTCCTTAAAAAGACCCAAATCTGGTAGAAGGCCCAGGCTCAGGAACCTTCCTCATTCTTTCTTCTCTGACCTGTAGTTCTGCTTTCCTTAGTCTCTGACCCTGGAGGGTGCAGTAAGCGTTTCCTACTCCCCTAAGACATTGAGTCACTGCTACCAGCAGAGAGTAATTTAAAAATAGTGAACTTGCCTAGGGGCGGAAGCGTAAAAGAGTGTCCTGCTACACCAAGGATGAAAGCAGCTGTGGGTAGAATCCCCGTGGGGCTCTCAAGTCTTGTGTCAAAGCTTCAAAGATTCTGGGCAGTGTAGGGAGATGGCCCCAGGCTAAGCCCAGGTCTAATATTTTATTTATTTATTTGGAAGTGTTGGGAATTGAACCCAGGACCTCAAATGTGCAAAGCAGGCGCTCAACCCCTGAGCCACACTCACCCCACTATTTTATTATTTCATTTCATATTTCATTATTTTATTTATTATTTTCATTTTTAGTGTATCCTAATTTGGCAGTGTCTCCATCTCCCCGTCCATTTTTCCTGCTATTCTCTAGAAACTATGCAGTTAACTTTAAGTCTTTCCTGAAGCCCTCTGAAGGATTCCAGTATTACAGGTGTGTGGTCTCTGAAGGGACCCAGTGGTGAGTCTACCTGCAGGTGTGTCAACTGAAATCCAGACTGCTTCTCACCTGGCTGGGCAAGCACCTGGGCTGGCCGGGGTTGGGTCCAGCTAGCCAATACCTTTTGTGTCCTGTGCCACAGCCCCTCATCCCCCTATGGAATCACTGTGGCCATGGGGCGTGTCACCCAGGCCATCTAACGCCATCCCATAGCAAGTGTTTGCACCTCTTGAAGTGCTTTGGTGCTTTCTTGAAGTCATGGGAGTTTGCTCAGCCCGTCTTTGCAGGGCAGCAGGAAGTGCAGGGATGCTAACCCCTGGAGGAAGCCTCAAACTAGGAGGACTGCAAACACCAGGTAATTGCAAGGACAGCTCTCCCAAGGGTCCCAGGAAGACTGAGCCCTAATTTCCTACAGAGGTACCCGCCCCCTAATACACTATTTATTGGTACTTCTTACTGTCCTGAGTCATCCTCACTCCTCGCTCACTCTCGCCTCCTGGCATTAAGTCCCAAATAAACCACCCACACTCAAGTCCCTGCCTCTGGCTTTGCTTCAGGGTGGGGATGCGGAGCAAACTAAGACTATTTCCCTGGCAGAAGGGGCACCTTTTTCTAATTTGTACAAAAGCCCCGTATGAGCTGGTGGTAGTCCTTGAAACTTAGCATTTCTCCTTTTCTGGAGGCTGATCTATTTGAATCTGCTCCTGATGGTGGAGCCAACCAGCCTAGAAGCAATCTGGACGCTCTGGAGCCAGTTCCACAATGTTTGTCCAAAGACCAGGGAGGAGAATATGTTCCTGGATTGTCCTTGTGAACACTTCTGAACCTCATATTTTGGGAGAAGATCAGGGCTGAGAGAAAGGGACAAAGAGGAGAGGAGAACAACTGTACACAGAAGGGGCTGAATGGGATGGGCTGGGGGTGTCTGTGAGGAAAGCTGCAAGTTTCAGATAGGTGGAATTAGAGAAAGGAGGGGACAGGGCTGTAGTTAGCCTCTCTGTTTCTGTTTTCTTCATTCAGGTAGTTGGAATTTTACTGTCATTGAAATGGACCAATCTGGTATAATCTGCAGTAAATAAAGTGAACTCTAACAAATTGGATTTGAAACTTTGGGATTCCTTAGCATGTCACATGACCCTTTATTGGGAGAATTATTTCATTGCACCTGGGAGCTTAGTAATTAGAACACATTCAGTTTTATTTCCAAACATTTCTTAGTGATGCCAATCATTTTGCTTGTCCCTTTTGGTTATATGTGGGATCATTGCTCTGGGAATGGTTACTGTGGTACTTTTCTTTTTATTTTATTTTATTTTTTTTTAAGTTTTAAAATCATTTTTATTGAAACTGCGGTACTTTTCTGAATCACAAGTGCTCTGTAGAACACATAATTCCATGCTTAGAGTGTGGGTTCTTCTCTGCATGTATTATCTTAGCTTTACCCAAGCTAACCCTAATTTGATGTTTACCTTGTCCCTTCAAATAAGCTTAGGAGATCTTCTTGATGACCTTCCCTTACCTAGAGAAACTTACCAGTATTTACAAACTTGGAAATGTTCACGGCATACTTGTAACAGATCATTTACAAAACTATTAAATAAGGATTCTTCCAGGGTTTATTCTTTTGAAACCCTTCTACTTACTCCCCTCCAGCATTCAGAGAGATGTTGTTCATTTATCCCTACTGTTTTTTTCTTTTTTCCTAATAGTAAACTGGCTCCCTATCAATGAGGAAACTCTTAGAAGGTAACGCACTCATATTTTACTTTCTTTCTCTGCCAGGAATTGTTCTAACAGATTGGTCATGTCACTGACTTCTAGCCAAATAATTTTTCTTCTGGGTAGAGGACCATGGCAGCTGGGGACTCTAGGGGATCTAGGAAGAGATGACAGCAGTGGCCAACAAGGCAAACCTTTTCTGAGTAATGATAGGACCTTTCAACATAAAAAACTTGTATCCCACCTCAGGCATCACCTGTAAAGTTCTCCAATTTTTTTTTTTTTTATTTCTATGAGACCATTTTAGTTGAAAACATAGAGTTTGAGTTTATCTTGGATTATGCACAACTATTTGGCCTCTTCACATGGTATGTGTAGGTCAGGCATGGTGTGCTCTTTTTCCAGTTGGGGATGGTGGCTGGCAGAACACCCCAAAGTTGTCCAGGCCTTAATCCTTAGAAACTGTGACTATTACCTTATATGGCAAAAGGCACTTTGCAAATGTGATTGAGTTAAGGACCTGTAGATGGGGAGATTATTCTGGATTAATCTGGGTGGGTCCTTATAAGAGTGTGGTAAGATATAAGAGGAGGAGAGACAATGTAGAGATAGAAGCAGAGACTGAAGTGATGCTGCTATGAACCGAGGTATGCCAACAGTTTGTAGGAGATTAAAAAAGGCAAGGAGATGGGTTCTCCCCTGAAGGAACGCAGCCCTGCTGACACCTTGATTTTAGACTTCTGACCTTCACAAGTGCAAAAGAATACCTTTGTGTAGTTTTAAACCACTGAGTTTGTGGCTAAGTTTGTTATAGCAGTGATAGTTCACTAATACAGGAATCTTGGATTTAAGATGACCCTAAGATGGTAGACCTGAGAAGAGGCCAAGAGTGGCGGCTTGTGTGGATTTGTGCTCCCAACAAAGGAACTTCACAACCATGACACAAACTTATCCAGGATTTGAGCGGAAGAGAAGGTACTTGGGCCT